>JAGXJF010003055.1:0-58717 GCA_019208055.1 Stipa capillata
CCCTACCCCCCAGTAATCCTCATTCCACGAATACCGTAAGATCGCCGATTCACCGATCGTCGACAGAACACAAGTCTAAACCAGCAACCTGACATCGACTATGATTCAAAACTCAGCAATACGACACTGTGATGAAATTGCAACGGCTCGGAGCTCTCGGACAGTGAAGGTGACATGCCCTAGAGGACTACAAATTTTTTTGGCTATATCTGGAGTTTTGGGACGATGGCAAAACTAATTGGATACAATGATACCTGACGGGCAACCTGGCTCTGATACCACTTGATGCGCACGGGGGTGCCCAATCTTCCGTCAGGAAGGGATAATCACGATTGTGGAGAACTCAACGTTGACGACCCGGCTTCCATCAGAACTGATCCGAACCCTGCGATCGCTACACCACGGCTCCGTTGGTTATCAACCACGCACGCACGCGGTTGACCTCGCCAAGAAGGCTTATCCCTGCATGCAAATCGAGAACACAAGCAAGAACACAGTAGAAGCAATCTCACAAACGAGATGATTGTTTGATTACTCGAAGTGGGGTTCTACAACTGATGAAATCAGCGAGACTGCGATGGCAGAATAATTCTAAGCAAAACCCACCCTAAACAATGACGGCTAATGAGTATTTATACCTAGGGTTTTCTGAGAGTCTCACCCTAAACCTGGGCTTAAAAACCGAAACGAAAACAAGGCCCGAAGTGGCCCAAAATGGTGTCGCAGCACCTGACAACTTATTCTGATAATTCCAACGTCTCTGTAATTATTTCATGGCGTAGCATTAGATCCATTGGAAAGGTGTCGTTGTTATCTTTCCATCGCATATAAGAACTCTTCAATCGGACTCCGTATGAGAAAGTTATGCCCCATTTATGTAGGTGTTGTCTGCTGAAAACCGAACCGAATTCGGAGTTGAAGTGGAGTCCGACTTGACTTGGGGTGGCGCCTCATCCTCTTGTGGCTGGTCCAGTGGTGCTTCATCTCTTGTGGCTGGTCCAGTGGTGCTTCTCCCATGTTCCTAAGAATCAAAATATCACCATTAAGTAGCATCCCATCCTTAGCCACATAATTATGGATAGCAAGAAACGAACGCACCTCATGATTAAGTCGTCGGGCACGGGAACGGGTGATTGGTCCTTGGATGATAGCGTGGGAGATGTCCTCATCATCATCTCTGTGCTTTCCGCTATGACGGCAAAGCATGGTAATCACCCGATTCCTCAGGGAGACATAGCTAACCCGGTACCTATGGGGATATCAATGGTTGCCCGCTATGATAGGAAAACCTTTTTCTCCACTCCCCCGCTACTGCGGGGATCTTGCATGCCACCCTATGAAGTCGGGGGATCGCGTCCTTAAACCCATAACCCATTTTGACTTTGAAAGCCAGCCTACTTTAGTGTGGCCCAACCAAGTTCGTCCATGACCGTGGACACGGCTATTCGAATAGTTTTGACCCTCTGCAGAGGTGGTACGGCTTTACCCACACGATGTAGTTCACCCTGGGCATACTGCGCGCCGCATACTACCAGAGCTAGTACAACGAGACTCTTCACCGGTGTGAACCCAGCCATGAACTCGCCAGAAGGACATGTTCCAAATCTAGCTTGAGTCAGTATCATCGCTTGCAAGGAGGTTGGTGTTCCAACTTTGTGGCGAACAAGCAATCGCTTTCCCCGCGGAAACTTTTCTCTACAGAGGCTACAACCTCATCTACACACTACTCACTGCCTACGGGTTCATGCTAGTTCAGGCCGGGTACTAGATCAAGTCCTTCCCATAAAGGACATGTGGACGTACGGTAAGACTTGGCCAAACGGCACTTAAGATCGGTCCTTATGTGATCCGAGAGGGACTTCACACCTCACCCGTAAACGGGCTGCGAGAACCACGTCGGGCATTACCTCACATTTAACAAGCTTCCTGCTTTCCCCCTTCATTTCCGACTTGGATCAAAATCTTCTCCATTTTTGTTTTGGTTTTACAAAACCCTTTTTACGGTAAAATATCCCAACCCAATGGATATCCTACCTTCATACACCTTCGGACACGACGGTCCGTTTTCACATTGTCACCACATGAAATATGGGAGTATTCCCCTTTTTATTTTGAAAACCTAGTTTTGCTATCGCAGGGCTAAGCATACATACATACTCTACCATAGGTTTCCGATATCTTTTCTGGAATACGTAGTCCTTAGGGTGACAAGGTATACAGGGTCGGACTAGGGTTATAACTTCACTACATAAAATAACGGGTCGTAGAATATAGCATGCATGTTTCATAAACAAAGTAGTATTTTGTAAACTTGGGATTCAACATGATCAAGGGCAGAGAGCTTGCCTGGCAATATCGGCCGATTCTCGAGCTTGAGTCGGTTTGGCGAGCACTTGAAATCCCTCGCGCAAGGTCTCGCAACGTCGGAACTACACGTCGGGAAAAAACAGCGAATCACCAACGGTGCGAGGAAGAATTTAACAAGACCAAAAGAACAACACAAGCCACTTGACCCAAAAATACATGGGGCAACTAACTTGCTTAGAGGTTTTAACAGGGAGGTTCCAAGACGGTTTTGCATGAAATAATGATTTATTCAATATAGCTAAGGTAAGATTTTTCTGTAAAATCTAGATGTTTATAGTTTTCATGATCCTACTGGGACCAAAAAGCCCTAATGTTTAAACACATTTTATAAGCTTGCACAAGCACCTCGGACATTTATAGGTATGCCCTTATCGAATAGGGGTTCGTAGCATTTTGCGAATTTTAGAGTACCCGAGTTTACCCTAACAAAAAGCTTTATAATTAGGAATCGTATTTAGATAGGCGAGCGAGTATGCCTTTGGTATGAGGGAAGCGTAAACCCGGAAGAAGGTAGTTCGGGATATGTCTTTGAGTCAAGAAAGCGTAGCCTAGTGGAAGTTACGGCTTCGAGAGAAGGGAGTGTCAACGGGTAGAGGAAATAGAAATAATCGGCAGCGGCGGCATCTCGCCGCTGGCGACAAGCTGGGGCGTGGCGATGGCTCACTGCCGCGGCAGGAGCAAGGCAGCAGCGGCAATTGCTTTGTCGCGGTAGGAGAGTGGTGGCAGCGGCAGGAACAATGCGGCAACGGCAGAGGGTTGCCGCGGTAGGGGAGGGGTTGCCGTGGTGGGAGAGAGGCTGCCGTAGCGCGGCCGCGGTAGGGGAATAGCTTGCCGCGGCGGGAAATGGCTTGCCACTGTGAGAAATAGCTTTGCCGCGGAGGGGAATAGCTTGTCGCGGTGAGAGGTGGTGGCAGAAACTGTTGCCACGAGCTGCCGGTGGCTTGCCGCATGCTGCCGCGGTGGAGGAAGGGCTGCCGCGGCGCTTTGAGAGCAGTGGCAGGGAGAGCTAGAGGGTCGCGACAGCAGTGGAGGGGCGACGGTGTGATGGCAGTGGCGGCAGCTGTGAGCTGCCGCGGTGGGGAGAATCTGCCGGGGTGACCGGCTGCTGGAGTTTGGTTAGAGAAGAAAAGGAGAGAGCTTGGGATGGGTGGTCGGGGTGAGATGCTAGGGAAGACGTAGTTGAGCTGGTGGGAAGAACTGAGCTCGGGAGGGGAAGATAGAAGAGCAAGAAGATGCTTGGGGAAGAGGAGCAGCTCGGCTTAGGTGGAAAAGTGGAGAAGAATGGAGAGAGGCTGAGGGAAGGAGTTCGGGTTGGGAGAAGCTCGAGAGGAAAAGAGAAGGTGGCAGGCGAGCTCAGGTGAGGAACAGAGGATGGGGAGCTCAGATTTAGGGGAAATGGAGAGCTGGCTCGGTGCTGGAGTTTGAGCAGAGGGAGCTCGGCTGAGAGTGAGACCAGGAGAGAGGGAAGTAGAGCTTGGGGAGGAGCAGTAGGAGAAGTCTGCTTGCTGCTCGGGCAAGGTGGTGAGGAGGGGAGTTAGCCCACTGTTGTTTGGCGTGTGGCAATGGAGAAATAAAAGGGGCAGGACAAGGACAGCAGTAACTACTGCTCTTGGAGGAGGAGTGTGGGGAAGGAGGGAGAAAATGGTTCGGCAGCTTGGAGTAAGAAGCATGTAGTGGGCGCAACAGTGGAGAAAGGAAGAGCAAAAGAAGAAGGAGTGGAGTGCACAGCTGGCATTGAGTTGCTTGGCTGGAGTGGCAATGGTGACGTGTTGGCAGCAATGGAGGTAGGTGCTGGCCACTGAAGAATGATGGGAAAAGAGCTAGCTGCTGCTGATGGGGAGGAGATGACCTGGTGTAGAGTTGAAGTGGCATGCTTTGCGGGCTGATGGCAGTGGAAGGTTGCTCGAGTGGAAGTAAATGGAGGGGAGGCAGAGTCAATGGGAAAAGCTGGTAGTCAGCTGGTGTTGCAGAAGAGCAGAAAAGAAAATTGGGGCACTGCCCGCTGCTAGAGGGAAAAGGTGGTATGGGGCAGCGGGTTGGAGACATGGGAAAGATGAGTAGTGAGGGCAGGAAAAAGGTGACACTACTTGGCAGCTTTGCCCTGGGAGCAAATTGACATGGCATGGTTGGCCCATGGGAAGAAATAACAGGTGTTGGCATGGTAAAGAAGCTGTGCCTTGGTAGACCACTTTCGTAGGTACAGTTGAAGAGGATGGGGAGGTGCACTTGGGATTTTTCCTGGAATCTGACCATGAGTTTTGGCGATGAGTTCATGGAGAATAGCTTTTAGGGCAGAGGTGTTTGATAGCGTTTATTCAAGATTTTTGGACTGGAGATTCTTCTGAGGAACATTTTGAAAGGTTGTAGTTCCAGGCTCAATATTTGATACAAACTCAAACGCGAGACGGTTTGAAATATTTGCATAGATCCTTAAGATATTTTTATTGAGATATGCTAGGGAGGGTCTCAGAATTGAGATGGAGTCAAGAACTAGGATGTATAGGGTTATGGGTTAGCTTTAGGTTTAACTCATTACTTAGGAGAGAGAAAAGGTGGCACAGGTTCGGGGAGGATATGTACCCATATACATGCACATGGGTTGACATAACGCTCGTGTCCGAGCGATGGGTAGGTATGGCAAACGGTAAATAGGATTTTGACTATAGTAAGAAGATAAATGGTTAAATGGTTATTTGGTAGAAATATAACGGGACGAATATTTATCTCCCGGCATGATAGCATGATAGAGGTGAGAAGATATCCGAACGACACATGGTAAAGAGAGAGATAACAATGGTGGTTAGGGTTTTACCGAAGAGATGAAACTAGAGCTTGGAGTGTATGTGTCCACATGCACTTGAATATCTTAGCGTATATATATGGTGGAGACAAAGTTAGATTAGACATGAGACGTTGTGGAGGGCGAGGGTTTTGGGAAATATCACCGGTGTACTCATATATACACAGGGGATGGCAGCAGAGCCGCGCGAGGAATTAGGATTCTGATTCGCAGCTCGGAAGAATGGATTAGGGTTTGCATATGTGCGCATACATAGAGGCGGTATATATGTTCGCGATAGGACATGGCGGAGTAGATGGTAGAAGATCATGACATTTGGAAGAGATTCAAGACGTATATATGTTTCAACTTCGCAGAGGTACCGTGTGTGCACTTAGCGGCATGTGTAGGTTTAGGTGGCACCGGCTAGATAGGAGGGGAAGGGATGCCGAAGGTATGTTCATGGTGGAATGCAAGGACGAATGGCCCTGCATGGAGACAAGGTGTAAGGCAGGGTTTGCACTCCTTGCCGGACAGAGTTTTGACATAGCAGGGATTAAAGGAATAGGAACAGAGGTGGAAAGATTTTGGTTGCCTTGCTTTAGTATTTAGCAGGAACATGATTTGAGCAAAAGTTTTATTATGGTGTATTTTTAACTGACATTATTAACAAAAGTTTTTGTTAGCTCTAATTTTTGGGTTTTGGAATTCAGGGCGTTACAGGCTGGTTCCACGGTGGATGCCTTCATGGAGGGTACCAGAGAAGCATCAGCAGGAATAGACAATGGGAACTATCACAGGGAAGTGCTTTTGGCTGAACAAAAACTGCTACCAGCTTGCACGAGTGCTGAAGAAGCCGAGTTATTAGCTGCCCTAGAAGGCCTTCGTTTGCGGCTGAAGTGGATTAACATGCCAACGATTTTTGAAACTTATTGTGCCGCGCTGACTACTCGAGACTTGGGAATATATATACTGATGCAAAGACAGTGAGGAATCTTCTTCTTGAGGTGATGATAGAGAAAGTTAGTAGAGAGTGTGATGACTCACAAGTATAGGGGATCAATTGTAGTAAATATCAATGAGAAATGGTGTCAAACCCACATGAAAGCGTTGATTGGATCACTTGGTTTAAATCTGAAATCACATTAAAAACAATGAAATGTAAGAGTTGAGATGCAAGGCTACCTTTCTCAAATAGTCATACAACTCAAGGATGCAACGTGAGAACTAAACATACAATTGCTAGACCTAGGATGCAATATCTATTTTCAACATAAATAAAAAACAACAAGCTACCTATAACTAAAAGTGCTAATGGGAGTGTCCTAATTTCGGAGATTGAGACATGGGGTATGCAGGTTCACTAATAGCAATTCTCATGTGAAAAACAATGATTATATGATATATATAAGTACTACTATGAATTTGTAAGAGTTACATGTATGGCTAATATTACTAGCAATAGGTAGAATAATCTATCTTTTGTCCAACCACTCTTTAGATGTATGTTAAGACTTGAGAGCCAGAACAGTACCAATAAATTTGCTAATGAAATACATGATGATTCCACATCGGTTGACTACTCTACCCTATCGCTCGTGCTTCCTAATCATGAATCGCTAAGTGTTATGTGTGGTCAATACATAACACACAAATAATTAATCTATTAAAGACAAACTATACATAAGAGTAATCCTAAACATAATATTGATTACGTCGAAGATGGATGGTGACGATGAATAGTATAGTATCCCGTATATTAGGAAGTATCTGATATACGATTCCCTGGATTACCAAAGTATACCCCGTATCTGGTAAGGATCCTAGGACGATATGGTAACCTCTAAGAAGGAGAAAATATATCCCTTAAACTAGGAAATTCATCCCAATGTTTAAGGAAGCCAGAGTCCTACTCGGATGTAAGTCCATGTACGGTACGACTAGATGAACCCCCCATTAAAGGGTCAGCAGTCCCGTAGGGGAGGACAAGTCAAGTTAGATCGACAAGGGAGGTTAGATCCAGAAGGCCAATACAGATCTTAAAGCCCCATCACCTTGAAGGAGTCGAGAGTAGCGGAATTAGCCGGATTAGTCTACGATTAGACCTAGGATAGCCACTAACTTCCAGATTCCCTTGTAAGATGTTTCTCCATTGAATATATACGAACAGGACGTAGGGTTATTATCCTGACGGAGGCCCGAACCTGTATAAAAAGGGTGTTTTCCTTGCCATTATACCTCTGGCCTTGTGCCCTAGCGGTCCCTACCCCTCATACATACACATTCCACGAATACAGTAAGATCGGCGGTTTACCGATCGTCGACAGATGGCGCCGACCGTGGGGACCTCTCCGGCTCAAGTCGTCCAGGAAGAATCAACGTCGGCAAGACATGCAACTCCTCGCGATCAGTCTGCAATCCCGATTGCACAGCCCTCCCCGGTGCAACCCGAGGAGGAAGAAGCAAGCTCGGCAGGAAATACGATCGCCGTCACGCACCATACCTGTTGGAAATATGCCCTAGAGGCAATAATAAAGTTGTTATTATTCTATTTTCATGTTCATGATTAAGTTTATGTTCTATGCTAAAATTGCATTGGTTCTTGAATATGAGATTCAGAGGAAAACCTAATTGCATGTGTGGAATAATAAACACCATTCAGATCCCTAGTCAGGCCTCTGGACTAGCTCATGTATTGTTGATGATCTTGTTTTCCTGATCATGGGCATTGTTAATGTAACAAGGATGCCGGCAATAATGGGAACACATTGTTAGGGTAACAATGGTGTTGGATAGACCCCTTATGAGATACTGCGAGATCACTTCGTCAATATGTTGTCAGTATCTTCTCATGATGTGTTAACGTTTACTTGCGTCCTTAGACCATGAGAATATCATAGACCCGGATACCGGATGGTTGCTTTGGGGTCATCAAACGTTACGCCGTAACTGGGTAATTATAAAGGTGACTTCCAGGTACACCAGAAAGTATATCGTGATTCTAGATATGTCAAGACTGGGATTTGCCCATCCGGCGATGGAGAGATACACTCTGGGCCCACTCGGTATTACGGTGTCCAGCATCGCCTGGCCAGGTATTGTGACTAAAAGGTTAGTCACGGGGATACCGGAATACGGAAACGAGAAAAGAGTACAAACCGGTAACGAGGATAACTAGGTATGGTGATCAAGGAGTTGATCACAGGGATACCGTCAAAGTCTCGCCTCGGGTTGTGTAATGTATCGTGAGGCAAAAGGAATTGTATGCGACAATACAAGGTTTGCTCGATAAAGATCTTCGATGATATGTGGGAGTCGTTATGGGTGTCCAGATCCCGCTGACGATTATTGACCGGAAGGTATTCCGGACATGTCCACATATACTCGAACCTATAGGGTCACACGCTTAACGTTTTAGCGACATTTAGGAATGCTACGATTTATAGAGAACGAGAGAGAAGGGTTCCGAAAGTGTTTCGGATGATCTCGAAAGTGTTCCGGGAGGTCCCGGATGGTTCCGGTGATGTCCGGAAGTGTTCCGGAAAGTATTGGAAGGTTCTAGAAGGTTCTGGAAGGTTCTAGAAATTCTAGAAGGTTCTGGAAGGTTCTAGAAATTCTAGAAGGTTCTGGAAGGTTCTAGAAATTCTAGAAGGTTCTAGTGGAGTTGGACTCCAACTCCAACAGGGTGTCCCTGCTGGAGTAGGACTCCACCTGCCTAGGGAGAGCTGCCCCAACCCCTATAAATAGAGGGGCAGGGCACCTCAAAGGGTATCCCAAGCAGCCCCAGAGGCAGCCCTAGTCCCTTGGACTAAACTCTAGGCCGGCCATTTCTAGATTGGCCACAGCCTTCTTTTTCTCTCTCTTCTAGATTGGATCTAGTACAGCTGCCGGCGCGCTGCTGCTTCTCCTTCTCGTAGATCCCCGCTGTTCTTGTGTGCTGGTCCACACATTACCGCGGTGTCGCTGATCCGGTACGCGTGGATACCTCGGAGACGTCGTATACTTCGGCGTTTGATCGGGCGAACTATTCACGAGGAGATCGCTCTCGCGGCTGGGAGGTATAACCTAGCTGCGGGAGTCTGCGGACTTCATCGACATCGGTCAACTTCTCCGCTGCATTGACGTGATCGTCGAAGGTATGATATCGTTACCTACACCTCGATAGTGTTTCTTGGTTTGGTTCGTGCGCGGAAAAATTTTGTTTTTCGTAGCGCGTTCCCCAACAGTGGTATCAGAGCGGTTCTATGCGTAGTTGTAGGTACGACTAGAGCATATGTGATATGCGGCATTGCACATATGATGTGCGGGGTGTTAGATGAGATCTACCACCAGATTTTCTTGTTGTTTCCCTCTCATTGCAAAATTTTGATCTCGGCGGCATCGTGAAATTTTCAGAGGTCCGGCGAACCTTACGATCTTCGGATCGAGACATGCTAAGGATGACTTTGGTTTCACTTTAGTTGAGAAAGATAAATTTGCAATGAGCGGGCTTGTAGATGTGATCTACACGGGGGTCATGCGTATGACGAAGTTTAGTATGGGGTTCGAGATTTCCGAGTCTCCAATTCCAGACACCCCGACAGTTAAATAACTGCAAGAGCAATCATGCTTATGGTAACGTAGGTAGCAAACGGTTTGCAACGTAGCCATAAAGCCACGTATTGTAGCATAAACGTTAGAGGCGTCTAACTTGTTTTTGCAGGGTATGCATGTGATGTGGTATAGCCTATGTGATGCAATGTGATTGTATGAGATGCAAAGTGTTTGTAATTTTAATTTTGTCATGACCTGCGTGTCATGAGTACGGCAATCGGCAGGAGCCAATACGATTGTCATTATTTATTATATTGACCTACGCGTCAACTAGAAAGCCATGTAATGCATTTATTTTATTAGCTATGTGATAGCAAATAGTTGTAATTGCGAGGACATGGTGGTGACAATCTTACATCGATGGACCTCGACGCTACATCGTACGCGAAGAAGGAGTTCTCCGCCAAAAGATGTTGAAGAAGTCTTCTTCAACAAAAGGGGCTATACCATATCACAATAATTTAATTGCATGTGATGTTAATCCCTTTTATGCACCTTGTTTGATGCGTGGTAGACGTTGTTAAATAGGGTGATCCCTCACACAAATATCAAAGTAGTTAGTGTTCTTCCAAGTGTAGCACCGTCTGGAGTATTTGCCATTCTGAGGTGCGCCATGTCACATGGGTACGATAGGTTTGACATATATGAGGCGGGCGCGAACCGTTCGCGCAGCAGAGCACTCGGTTGTCTTGACGAGCTTTGCAAGATCGTCTTGGGCTCGGAACACACCCATCGAAAGACGAACAAGAGTCATATGGGATATGATTGGCATGTTGACCTACCGGTCTCGTTATTCCATCATCAGTGATGTCACATCAATGGTGGAGTAAGTGAGTCGTGGATCTTGAATCACTAATAATCAATTATGAGGGATATTGGTTTTAGTGGGAGCTTACTCTAATTAAGTGTTAATTTGAGTTGCTTTAATCATGAACAATGTCTAAAGTGTATTTGGTTTTAAGTTGTAGATCTATGGCACCCGTAACCACCTTTCCACTATGCGCGTTGCTTGAGAAAGAAAAACTGAATTCATCTGGGAACAACTTTACGGACTGGTACCGTAATGTGAGGATTGTCCTCAAGAGTGCCAAGAAGGACTATGTCCTATCACAAACTCTCGGTGAACTCCCCGCTAACGCTACGGATGATGAGACTCGTATCTATCAATCTAAGAGCGATGATTCCATTGCAGTACAGTGTATCATGCTTGCCTCCATGGAACCTGATCTTCAAAAGCGTTTTGAGAATTGGGCTGCTTATGAGTTAATCCAGGAGCTGAAAGCTTTGTTTCAGAAGCAAGCAAGGACTGAAAGATATGAGATATCCAAAGCCTTGTTTGAATGCAAGATGGCTGAGGGCAGCTCAGTGAGTCAGCACGTACTTAGATTGTCTGGGTACGCGCAAAGGTTGGATGCGCTAGGTTTTCCAATCTCCCGAGAGTTGGGCACTGATCTTGTTCTTGCTTCCCTCCCTCCAAGCTATAGTAGCTTCATCATGAACTACAACATGAATGGGATGGAAAAGAGTATGGGTGAATTATTCACTATGCTTAAAACTGCTGAGAGTGGAATCCAGAAGGACGCCAATCATGTGATGATGGTGAATAAAACAACCAACTTCAAGAAGAAGGGCAAGTCTAAGAAAAAGGGCAAATCCAAGGGTGCTAGTATGACTGACACGCCTAAGAAGTCCAAGACTGGCGCCACTTCTGATGTTGAGTGCTTCTTCTGTAAAGAGAAGGGACACTGGAAGAGGAACTGCAAGAAATATCTGGCAGAAAAGAAGAAGTCTGGAAAGTCCAGCTCAGGTATGAGTGTCATACATGTTATTGATGTATTCCTTGCTGGTCCGCAATGTAATTCTTGGGTATTGGATACCGGATCGGTTGCTCATATTTGCAACTCGATGCAGGAACTACAGAGGCCTAAGCGACTGGCAAAGGATGAGGTGACGATGCGCGTCGGGAACGGAGTAAAAGTTGCTGTGCTCGCCGTCGGTGTCCTACCTCTACATTTATCTTCAGGATTTATATTAGAGCTTAGTAATTGTTACTATGTTCCGGCCTTGAGCAAAAACATTATTTCTGGATCATGTTTGTTGCAAGACGGTTATTCGTTTAAGTCTGAGAACAATGGTTGTTCGATTTATATGGATAATATGTTTTATGGCCATGCTCCCGTTGTGAATGGGTTATTTATTATGAATCTTGATGGTAATACACACATCCATAACACTGACGCTAAATGTCGCAAGATAATCGATTCGAATTCCACTTATTTGTGGCACTGCCGTTTGGGTCATATTGGAAAGAAGCGCATGAAGAAACTCCATTGTGATGGACTTTTGGAGTCATTTGATTATGAATCATTTGACACTTGCGAGCCTTGTCTAATGGGTAAAATGACTAAAACGCCGTTCACAGGCCACGTAGAACGGGCGACTGACTTATTGGAGATCATACATACGGATGTATGTGGTCCAATGAGTATAGCTGCACGTGGTGGATTCCTCTACTTCATTATCTTCACGGATGATTTGAGTAGATATGGGTATATCTATTTGATGAGACATAAGTCTGAAACCTTTGAAAAGTTCAAAGAATTTCAGCATGAAGTAGAAAATCATCGTAACAAGAAAATCAAGTTTCTGCGATCAGATCGCGGAGGGGAGTATTTGAGTTACGAGTTTAGCGAACATCTGAAGAGCTGCGGAATTGTTCCACAGCTTACACCTCCCGGAACGCCACAGAGGAATGGAGTGTCCGAGAGACGTAATCGAACCTTGTTGGACATGGTAAGATCGATGATGTCATTAACTGAACTGCCATTGTCTTTTTGGGGTTATGCTTTAGAGACTGCCGCTTTTACACTAAATAGAGCACCATCTAAATCCGTTGAAACGACACCATATGAGATATGGCATGGGAAGAAACCCAACTTGTCTTTTCTTAAAATTTGGGGATGCGATGCATATGTAAAGCGTTTACAACCAAATAAGCTTGATCCCAAATCGGATAAATGCTTCTTTGTTGGTTATCCCAAAGGAACTGTTGGGTATTCCTTCTATCACCGCACCGAAGGCAAAGTGTTTGTCGCAAAGAACGGTGTGTTTCTCGAGAAAGAGTTTCTTGCGAAAGGGGTGAGTGGGAGGACAGTGCAACTCGACGAGATTGGTGAATCTTCGTCACTAGGTCAAAGTGATGCAACGCCGGAAGTGGTTCCGGAGTTTCCCACAATAACTGATACGGAAGCCCCTACATGTGATGTAGAGACTTCAGTCGAGCCAGCAGCTGAACCACGAAGGTCTGGTAGGATTCGCACGAAACCACAGTGGTTTTCGGACGAGGTATTGTTGTTAGACAACGATGAGCCTACGACCTATACGGAAGCAATGATGGGCCCTGACTCCGTTAAATGGCTAGACGCCATGAAATCCGAGATAGAATCCATGTACGAGAACCAAGTTTGGAGCTTGGTGGACCCTCCTGAAGGCGTGAGGCCTATCGAATGTAAATGGATCTATAAAAAGAAAACAGACGCGGATGGGAATGTATACATCTATAAAGCTCGACTTGTCGCAAAGGGTTTCCGACAAGTTCAAGGAGTTGACTACGACGAGACATTCTCTCCCGTAGCGATGCTTAAGTCTGTTCGGATTCTTCTAGCGATTGCTGCATATTTCGATTACGAGATATGGCAAATGGATGTCAAAACAGCGTTCCTGAATGGGAAGCTAACCGAGGACGTGTATATGATACAGCCCGAGGGTTTTGTCAATCCAAAGGATGCTGGAAAGGTATGCAAACTTCAGAGATCCATCTATGGACTGAAGCAAGCATCACGGAGTTGGAATCTTCGCTTTGATGAAGTGGTCAAAGGGTTTGGCTTCATCAGGAACTGCGAAGAGGCTTGTGTTTACAAGAAAGTAAGTGGGAGCGCAATAGCATTTCTAATACTCTATGTGGATGACATATTGTTGATTGGGAATGATGTATCTTTTCTTGACAATATTAAGACTTCGTTGAAAAATAGTTTTTCAATGAAAGATTTAGGCGAGGCAGCATACATATTAGGTATAAAGATCTATAGAGATAGATCAAAGCGCCTAATAGGGCTAAGCCAGAGTACATATATAGATAAAGTACTGAAGAGGTTCAGTATGGAAAACGCCAAGAAGGGGTTCTTGCCGATGTCGCATGGGAAAAGTTTGAGCAAGAATCAGTGTCCTTCGACAACTGATGAGCGAGAACGCATGAGTAAGATTCCATACGCATCCGCGATTGGGTCAATCATGTACGCCATGATATGTACACGACCAGATGTGTCCTATGCTCTAAGTGTTACGAGCAGATACCAGAGTGATCCAGGTCATGATCATTGGACAGCAGTGAAGAATATCCTAAAATACCTGAAGAGGACTAAGGATATGTTTCTCGTATACGGTGGTGACGAAGAGCTCGTTGTAAAGGGTTACACCGACGCCAGCTTTGTCACAGATCCGGACGATTTTCGATCTCAATCAGGCTTAGTGTATACACTGAACGGTGGCGCAGTGAGCTGGAAGAGTTCCAAGCAGGACACTGTGGCGGATTCTACAACGGAGGCTGAGTATATCGCCGCTTCAGAAGCGGCAAAGGAGGGCGTTTGGATTAAGAAGTTCGTCACCGAGCTTGGTGTGGTTCCGAGCGCGCTGGATCCTATGGAGCTCTATTGTGACAATAGTGGCGCCATAGCTCAGGCCAAGGAGCCAAGGTCCCACCAGAAGTCCAAACATATACAACGCCGATTCCACATCATTCGTGAATTGGTGGAGCGTGGAGACGTAAAGATATGCAAAATACACACGGATCTGAATGTGTCAGATCCGCTGACGAAGCCTCTACCACAAGCAAAGCATGAGCAACACCGGAATGCCATAGGTGTTAGGAGCTTAAGCATTGGCTAGATTATTGACTCTAGTACAAGTGGGAGACTGTTGGAAATATGCCCTAGAGGCAATAATAAAGTTGTTATTATTCTATTTTCATGTTCATGATTAAGTTTATGTTCTATGCTAAAATTGCATTGGTTCTTGAATATGAGATTCAGAGGAAAACCTAATTGCATGTGTGGAATAATAAACACCATTCAGATCCCTAGTCAGGCCTCTGGACTAGCTCATGTATTGTTGATGATCTTGTTTTCCTGATCATGGGCATTGTTAATGTAACAAGGATGCCGGCAATAATGGGAACACATTGTTAGGGTAACAATGGTGTTGGATAGACCCCTTATGAGATACTGCGAGATCACTTCGTCAATATGTTGTCAGTATCTTCTCATGATGTGTTAACGTTTACTTGCGTCCTTAGACCATGAGAATATCATAGACCCGGATACCGGATGGTTGCTTTGGGGTCATCAAACGTTACGCCGTAACTGGGTAATTATAAAGGTGACTTCCAGGTACACCAGAAAGTATATCGTGATTCTAGATATGTCAAGACTGGGATTTGCCCATCCGGCGATGGAGAGATACACTCTGGGCCCACTCGGTATTACGGTGTCCAGCATCGCCTGGCCAGGTATTGTGACTAAAAGGTTAGTCACGGGGATACCGGAATACGGAAACGAGAAAAGAGTACAAACCGGTAACGAGGATAACTAGGTATGGTGATCAAGGAGTTGATCACAGGGATACCGTCAAAGTCTCGCCTCGGGTTGTGTAATGTATCGTGAGGCAAAAGGAATTGTATGCGACAATACAAGGTTTGCTCGATAAAGATCTTCGATGATATGTGGGAGTCGTTATGGGTGTCCAGATCCCGCTGACGATTATTGACCGGAAGGTATTCCGGACATGTCCACATATACTCGAACCTATAGGGTCACACGCTTAACGTTTTAGCGACATTTAGGAATGCTACGATTTATAGAGAACGAGAGAGAAGGGTTCCGAAAGTGTTTCGGATGATCTCGAAAGTGTTCCGGGAGGTCCCGGATGGTTCCGGTGATGTCCGGAAGTGTTCCGGAAAGTATTGGAAGGTTCTAGAAATTCTAGAAGGTTCTGGAAGGTTCTAGAAATTCTAGAAGGTTCTGGAAGGTTCTAGAAATTCTAGAAGGTTCTAGTGGAGTTGGACTCCAACTCCAACAGGGTGTCCCTGCTGGAGTAGGACTCCACCTGCCTAGGGAGAGCTGCCCCAACCCCTATAAATAGAGGGGCAGGGCACCTCAAAGGGTATCCCAAGCAGCCCCAGAGGCAGCCCTAGTCCCTTGGACTAAACCCTAGGCCGGCCATCTCTAGATTGGCCACAGCCTTCTTTTTCTCTCTCTTCTAGATTGGATCTAGTACAGCTGCTGGCGCGCTGCTGCTTCTCCTTCTCGTAGATCCCCGCTGTTCTTGTGTGCTGGTCCACACATTACCGCGGTGTCGCTGATCCGGTACGCGTGGATACCTCGGAGACGTCGTATACTTCGGCGTTTGATCGGGCGAACTATTCACGAGGAGATCGCTCTCGCGGCTGGGAGGTATAACCTAGCTGCGGGAGTCTGCGGACTTCATCGACATCGGTCAACTTCTCCGCTGCATTGACGTGATCGTCGAAGGTATGATATCGTTACCTACACCTCGATAGTGTTTCTTGGTTTGGTTCGTGCGCGGAAAAATTTTGTTTTTCGTAGCGCGTTCCCCAACAATACCGGGTATTCGGACCAGGGCTTCTACGACAACTTCGGCCCAATGGACCCATACCCGGTAACGGATCGCGTAGATTATGGAGAATACCCCCCTGACGAAAACTCAGACAGCGACACAGATCGCTTTCAGACCAAGTGCGCCAGGGCCTTCGAAGGGAGATTGGTATCAATCGACAATCTCTAGGCGGGAGCAGCCAGCCCAATGTCTGGCTTATCGCCTGCACTTTCTGATCGACCATACGATCAAGAACCCGCTCACATCGTACTCAATAAGGACGATGCGATGGAGTGGAGCCAAACCCCATCTAATCCAAACTCTCGAGTAGTTCTCGCGATCGAAGGTGATCATGAAGAGCTCGAGAGACAAGATCAAGATGGGAGTCCTCGACATCGCAGCCCGACGGATACTCCCCAGAGGAACGTGATTAGGCCAACGGGAGCAGAAAGGACACCTCCAGGGATAGAGGAATAGGTGTCTCGAACCGCTCGAAGACTCGCCGAGGCGCGTAATCTGCTATCAAGACCACCGGTAGCAGACCTATCGACGCTGGAAGGATGGCAATGGCTGCAACAGCTGGGGGCTGAAATACAGCAGGCGCAAGCTCAAGCCGAATCTTCTCGGGCACGGTTCGTGGCACATAGCTCCACCGAGAGGAGCATCCCTCGCCCACAGGAGGAGTTGGACGGGGAAAGACGTCACCCCAGGAACCAGTCTCAACAGGGGAAACCACGCATCGACCTGCGCGACAAGATCAACGAACGCCGGAGCCAGAGGCACCAGCAAGATCGGTCTCCCCCACGACGAGATCAACGACCTCACGCCAACACTCGAGGACGGTCTCCGACCCCGAATAGCGGCGCGCCTTATTGGAGAACCTTCCACGGATGCCAAGCGCTATCCCAAGAACTCCGACATGTACGCTGGCCCTCTCGCTTCAAGCCTGGAGCCTTGGAGTCGTACGATGGCTCGACAAACCCTTCAAAATTCCTAGCCATCTACACTACGACTATTGAGGCCGCAGGCGGAAACGAGAAAGTAATGGCCAACTACCTCCCGACAGCCCTCAGAGGGGCCGCCATGACGTGGTTGACGAATCTGCCCCCGGGAACGATCCGCTCCTGGGGACAACTCTGCGACATGCTTCTCAGCAACTTCCAAGGTACCTACCCTTGCCTTGGCCAAGTGGACGACCTATTTCTAGTCGTCCAGAGGTCAGATGAGACGCTCCGTGAATTTACCAAAAGGTTTAGTGCTGTCCGCAACACTATACCTGAGATCACCGACTCGGACGTCATCCGCGCCTTTACTCGGGGCAGTCGAAACGAGATGTGCACGTATGACTTGATCATGCATCCTCCTAAGACCATGGCTCAGCTCATGGACTTAGCCGAAAAAGCTGCTTGTGCAGAGGAAACCTTGTGCTACATCAAACAGCAGCAGGGCAGGTCGACCAGTTCTCCCCTCCGGACCAGAGACGACTCAAGAAGTCGAAATGCAAGAAGAAGTCATCTGGAGGGAATAGAGAGAAAAGAGCTAAAAACGAGGAAGTCTTCGCCGACCTCCCCGAGAAGCGTATCTGGCGACCACGCCCCAAGGACAAGCAAACGAATTTCTCCGACAAGCCATCCAAGCTCTGGTGCGATTTCCACCAGACCGACTCGCATGATCTGCGCCAATGTCGCATCTTCAAGAAGTACCTTAAGGAGGAGAAAGAGAAGCTCCGTGGGGAGAACCCACAGGTCGCGAACAATAGCAGGGACATGACTCCCGATGATGGTGACTCCTCCCCTGAGCCTTTCCAGGGGCACGTCAGAGCGATCAAGCACATATTCGGGGGCTCGTCCTCCTATGAATCGAAAAGGCAATACAAGGCGATCGCCCGTGAAGTCCTTGCGAGCATACCGCAGGTACCGCGAGTCATTAAGTGGTCGGAGGTCGAGATCAAATTCGACCAAACCGACTGTCTCGAAAATTGTGCTCGACTAGGACGATATCCGATCGTGGTCGAACCAACGATCAATAACTGCCGAGTGGCTCGGGTGCTGATAGATGGAGTTCCCTCAATATCCTATTCACCAAAGCCCTCGATGCAATGCAAGTACCACGGTCATTGATCCAGACGGTGACACAGGCGTTTCACGGCATGGTGCCAGGCTCATTGGCCACGCCGGTTGGGCAGGTCACGCTATCGGTGACCTATGGAACGTCTGAGAACTTCTGAACAGAGAGAATCCTCTTCGACGTAGTCGATTTCGAGACGGCATACAATGCTATCTTAGGACGCCCGACTTTGGCCAAATTCATGGCAGCAACGCACTATGCTTACCAGTGCATGAAGATGTCTGGCCCAAAGGGCATTCTGATGATAAAGAGCTCTCTTCAAGAAGCACTGCTCTGCGACAAGCACAGCCTCGATCTCGCCGAACTGCAACATCTCTCTAGCCGGGACACCAATGTTACGGCACGCACCTCCACATTGACCAGGCCCCCGCCGCAACTATGTGCGACAACTTCGGAAAGTACCCCCTCCAAGTCGGAGAAAAGGTTCCACAACTAAATCCAAACTGGGGGAAATAGGGGCTCCCCCTCAGCAGGACAACGGTTCCACAGGGGAAGCCGCCCAGTCCAGGTCGCTCGTGTCAGTAGCGAAAGAGTCATGTCCCCTAGAAGAGTTCTCTGTGCAAGCACCCTTGGTAAGACTGCACGACCGTCGCCTCCTCGCCAGCACGTCTCAGGTTGCACCGGCTCCAGCCCCAGGATCGTCAAGCTACGAACAAACTGATGATAAGACGCTCCGGGCGTCGCCGCCCAGCACGCGCACTCAACAAGTTCTGTCAGCGGGTCACGACAAGAGGGCAGAAGTCTCCGGGCGCAACTAACGACATGCTGGAGAAGGGGTGACGGCTTAGTTATTTTTTCTTTCTAAGATTTCTAGAATATTTTTTCTTACAATAGCTTATAAATGATACTTCAGACAGTCCACAGTCTTAAAGTATCAAGTCTCTAGTTCGATATTTACCTTTTCAGACTGCCTATCCGAGATACTTCTCGAATAAGACAGTCGGGGGCTGGATAAGTATATGGCGAATTGGTGTAACTTACGAGTACTAATTTTCTCGACCTGCACAAAGGGAAAAGGCTCCGCCCTACAACTGTCAGGGACATGAGGAAAACCCCTTAATGCATTTGCAGGTGATAGGGGAAGCCACTGAGCCCCCCACCTGACCAGACCTAAGGCCTGGTCGACTGAGCTCCCCAGTTTCATAGTAATGATCCTCGACCTCGAGTAAAGGAAGAAAAAAAGGGTAGGAGTAAAACTAGACCAACGGAACCCATAAACACATTTAAGCCTTCGATTACTTTAAGCGGAAGGTATCACGGGTAGAGTGTAACGCTGTTGACAACAGGGCAAAAACGTAGAAACTTGCCAACTTACGTCCAGCATCTCTACAACAAGGGAACACGAGCTGCCACTACGGCCACGAGAAGCTGTACGAAGACCCCTTATCGCGTTTACTGATGACGAGGAGCCACGGAGCCCTCCATCCGACTAAACCTAAGGTCTGGTCGATCGCAGTTATCGGTAAAACAGTGCGGCTCGAAAATCCAAAGTTAAAAGAGAAGGACAAGGAGTTCGACTAAGCCTACGACAACCCTCGCACCCGACAAGCATTTCACAAAGCAGATAAATACTTAAGAGAACAAAAAACACACATGATTAGTGCACAGTTACTAACCACAGTTTGTTACAAGTTCTTATTCTACCTAGCTAGACTAGACGCCTGGACTCTATCGCCAAAGGCATCCGCATCATCCTGCACAGCATCAAGGAGTTCCTCTTCCTTGCCAGCCGGCAGATCAGTCACGAGAGCCTCCAAGGACAAGTCCGGATGCCTACACCGGAGAAGGGCCAGAGCAAAAGCCAAGGCATCCCGTACACCTTGCTGGAGTTCGTCCTAGAGAAGCTTCTCGAGGACGGGCTTCAGCCGGGAGACAGAAGCTACGAGCTCCACCAGCCGGGCAGAATGTGGAGGACGGGGGAAGATGACGACGCCAGCTTCGGCCAGCGCCTGCTCGAGAGTGCCAAGGGCACGCTCAAGGTCTTCCTCCAGCTTCCACGCATAGGCTTGACTTCTTTGCAGGGAAGCCTCCGCCTCTGACGAACGGGCCTTCGAGTCCTGGAGCTCAGCTTCGGCCACCTCCCACCTCTTCTCGGTGTCTCGGAGGCGTTTCTACAGCTCCACTCTCTCCGCCTGCCAGTTCCCAGACTCCTCGAGGCACTTCTTCAGCTCCTCATTCGCCGCTCGGCTCGCCTCCAGTTCAGCTTGTGCCTTCTCGAGCGGAGGAATGCGGGAAATGACGATCTGAAAACAATAAGGTTAGTATTGGTCCTTTTTGTACTTTTTACTACTAACTTTTCGACTTGCCTGTAGCAGGGAGGTCAAACCGACTCCTTCTGGCACCGAGGGCCCCGGCCTAGGGGGCTCAACCCGCTCGACCGGGGTTGCCACCGGCCCTAGCGCCAAGGGCTGCTCCTCGACGACGGCCCCCGCCAGAACTCCTGTCGGAAGAATGGTCACCCTAGTTGGAAGAACTTCAGAATTAATCTTTCACGAAGATAAGAAAAAAAAAGAAGAACACCGAAGAGGACCACGAAAGAAACTTACCTTTGGCGCTTCGCCGGAGGAAGAGGTCCCTTCGACGAAACAGCTGAACCCCGCTTTTCAGCGGAGGCGAGTGGTGCTTCTCCCTTTGTTGTCGTGGCCTTCTCCTTTCGAGTAGTCGGGGGAGGAGGCGACAGCTCCCTTGGAGGAGGGCTATTCGCCTTACGCTGTCCGACAAAGTTTGTTTCTGTTATTCTACTCGAAGAAAGCCACGGGACAGAACTAGTCGGGCGAGGGCTCTAACCTGAGGTTGGGGATTCGGCGAAGGAGAAGGGACCCGGGTAGAAGAATCCACCCAAGTAGCCTCTACCGCCGCCTCGGCCCCGGATGGACCTCCAACTCCCTCCTCAGGGGGTGGCATGGTCTCTCCGAGGACCTCAACGTCCTCCTCCTGCACGGGGGCTCCAACCCGCTCAGCCTCCGAGTCAGGACCTCCGCGGCCTGGTCACTACAAAAGAAAACCCGAGGGTTGTTAACATCCTACTTGGATGACTCAGAATCAGACAAGGTAAAAGGCCTACGACTCACCGAAAGGACTTCTTTCTGCTTGTCGGGGCTAAGCTTTAGAAGAGGCAAGGGCACCTCCGTCCGCCCGCCTTGGGGAAACTGCTCGAATAGGTTGCTCAACCTATTCTGAAGTTCCTCCGAGGACAGATCTGCACAATCGAAAGAAGTCAGAAACAAGTACGGTGTCTCACCGACTAGAATGGCACGAGAAGGGCAAAATGCTTACCCGTGTCGAAGTCCCTTGACTGGTCTTACCCTCCGGAAGTATCCAGGTAGGATGAACCCTTGACTGAAGAGGGCTGATGCGCCGCCGAAGGAAGTCCTCCGCGATGTCCCACGCCGACAAGCCTTTAGCGGCGAGATTGGCGATGTCGTGGACAAGAACCTTGAGCTGCTTGGTCTCCTTGGGGTTTCCACCCAGCACTTCATCGGGAAGGGAGCTAGGCCTCGCTAATGGATCCCGGAGAAAGATGGGGGCTGGCAGTAGAACCACCTGGAATGCCAGCCCGACCATGACGACTTCTAGGAAGAGGAAATGTAGGCGTCTTTCTTCCCTTCCCGGAGTCGGAACCCCGCGCCGCTGACGACTCCTCCGCCGCTGACCTTCATCCGGCGAAGGTTGTAGAAGTACCTCCACAGCTCCAGGCTCGGCCTGATGCCGAGGTACGCTTCGCACAGATGTGCGAAGACCGCCAGCATCAGGACCAAGTTCGGGTTGAGGTGAATCAACTCGATCCCGTAAAACTGGAGCACGAGGAGGAAGAAATGTTAAGGTGGGAACTGAAGTCCGCACCTGAAGAAGTCCGCGAAGATAACGATCCAGTTCGTGTCCGGGCTGGGAACCGTTTCCTTCACGGCCTCCCGGAAAGGTACGAACACCTCTGGGAGAATCACCTCCTCCGCTACGAGCCTTTTGATGGCGGAGGAATCCATCACCGAGGCTTTGAACTCGAGAATGACGGAGATTTGCTCCCCCGAGGTATCCCCGATGACTTCTTGGGCTCAGGGGACTTCTTCGCAGCACTCTTCTTGCCCATTTTCACTGATCGATCGGGGGCAATGGAAGCGGAAGGGTTAGATAAGGTCGCGAGGAAGAAGATGGTGGGAAAGCTAAAGGAACGGAGAAGGATACGGGCAAAAACCCCAACTCTTTGTTTCTTAAAGGTTTCAATTTGCGCCTGACCGAGCGTGGTTAACGGCACGAACTGTTCCATCGCATTTAATGCGGATGGTTGCTTTTCTCGCATACGAGATGTTGCGCGGGAAAAAGAGGGTCTGACAAACCCACGACTTTGGTAAGCGCGCTGCGTTGCGGCTAACGTCAGCCGAAACAGTAGCGCAAAAAAAGAAAGATTCTTTATCACCACGCGAAATTTCCGCCACAGCGGTTCGATTTCCCAGAAATCCGCCAGGCATACGCGTGTCCGTGATTGACGGATCAGATCAAATCGGAAAAGCTTTGATTTTCAAACAGGCTATTCCGATAAGACTATTGCGACTACTCGGTAGAGATCGTACCTACTCGGAAAAGTCGTCGATAAGGATTACTCGGTTCACCTACTTGAAGCTGCTTCCCGAGAAGGGCGGATTTTCTACCGAACAGTCATGACCTCACTTCATGTACTGGTGGGGGCCTTGACGATGAATAGTACAGTATCCCGTATATTAGGAAGTATCTGATATACGATTCCCTGGATTACCAAAGTATACCCCGTATCCGGTAAGGATCCCAGGACGATAAGGTAACCTCTAAGAAGGAGAAAATATATCCCTTAAACTAGGAAGTTCATCCCGATGTTTAAGGAAGCCAAAGCCCTATTCGGACGTAAGTCCATGTACGGTACGACTAGATGAACCCCCTATAAAGGGTCAGCAGTCCCATAGGGGAGGACAAATCAAGTTAGATCGACAAGGGAGGTTAGATCCAGAAGGCCAATCCAGATCCTGAAGCCCCATCACCTCGAAGGAGTCGAGAGTAGCGGAATTAGCCGGATTAGTTTACGATTAGGCCTAGGATATGATGGGATTCGTAGCATAGAAAACAAAAATTTTCCTACGAGATGCAAACGAAAACCTAGATCCAATCTAGAAAACCAAGATCCAATCTAGAAGAAGCTTGCAACGAGAGACAGATCATATCTACATACCCTCGACGAACACGTCAACGCAGCGGAGAATTTGACCGTTGTCGATGAAGCCCGCAGCCTCCCGCAGCTAGGTTATACCTCCCAGCCGCGAGAGGGATCTCCTCGTGTTCCAATCCGATCAAGCACCGCAACGAGCGGCACCTCCGAGATGTGCACACGTACGGCTCGAAGACGTCACCTCCTTCTTGATCCAGCAAGGCGGGAGATGAGGTAGATGAGATCAACTCCGGTAGCACTACGGCATGGTGGTGGAGGTGGTGGGGTTTCTCCGCGGACAGGGCTTCGCCAAGCGCTGCGCACGAGAGAGAGGAGATGGGAGAGAGGGAGGCGGCGGCTGGGATGGATCTACCCGGAGGGCTGCCCCTCCCCTCCTTTATATAGAGGAGGAAACTTGGAGGAGGAGGAATAGTACCCGTGAACAGTACACACGTGAACAGTACGCGTGTGAACAGTACCCTCCCCCAAGTAAAGCCTCCCCTTTCGATCTTATCTCCTATTTTTAAGGGATTTGATCTTATCCCTTGGGGGGTTACTGTTCACGCGACACTATTCACGTGTGTACTGTTCATGCAGTACCCTTGGTCCATGTGGACCCTCCGGGATAAGTGGGCCCCACCCGGGGACCCCCGGAACCTTCTAAAACCTTCCCGGTACGATACCGGAAAAATCCCGAACTTTTCCGGAACCCTAAAAATACTTTCCCATATATGAATCTTTATCTCCGGACCATTCCGGAGCTCCTCGTGACATCCTGGATCCCATCCGAGACTCTGAACAAAATTTCGGTCTCACCATATTAATATCTCATTTTATACCCTAGCGTCAACGAACCTTAAGTGTGTGACCCTACAGGTTCGGGAATATGTGGACATGATCGAGACACCTCTCCGATCAATAATCAATAGCGGGACCTGGATGTCCATAATGACTCCCACGTATTCAACGAAGATCTTTATCGGTTCGAACCACGATGTCGAATATTCCATTCCCTTTGTCTCGCGATATTTTACTTGCCCGAGATTCGATCGTCGGTATCACCATACCTAGTTCAATCTCGTTACCGGCAAGTACTCTTTACTCGTTCCGTAATGCCACATCCTCTGTGACCAACTCTTTAGTCACGTGCTTGCAAGCGATACAGAATGTGCTTTACCGAGTGGGCCCAGAGTATATCTCTCTGTCACATGGATGGACAAATCCCACTCTCGATACATGCAACCCAACAAGTACTTTCCGAAATACCTGAAAGACACCTTTATGATCACCCTGTTACGGCGTGACGGTTGATGCCCCCAAAGCATTCTTCCGGTACCAGGGAGCGGCATTATCTCATGGTCTAAGGATCGGAACATTTAACAATGGAAAGCTATGCAATATGAACTTTGTGACGTGATCGAATTGCCTAACTTAATTTGGGTCTGTCCATCATGTCATTCTCCTAATGACATGACCCCGTTATTAACCGACATCACATGTCCATGATTAGGAAGCCTTAACCATCATTTAATCAACGAGCTAGCCAGATAGAGGCATTGCTAGGGACACGGTGTTGTTTATAAAACCACACATGTATTATGTTTCCGGTTAATACAATTATAGCATGGAGTATAAACATTTATCATGAACAAGAAATATGATAATAACAATTTATTATTGCCTCTAGGGCATATTTCCAACAGGATAGCCACTAACTTCCAGATTCCCTTGTAAGACGTTTCTCCATTGAATATATACGAACAGGACGTAGAGTTGTTATCCTGAGGGAGGCCCGAACCTGTATAAAAAGGGCATTTTTCTTGCCATTATACCTCTGGCTTTGTGCTCTAGCGGTCCCTACTCCTCATACATACACATTCCATGAATACCGTAAGATCGGCGGTTTACCGATCATCGACAGATGGTAATCACAAACATAAGATTGATGGCGTCGAAGATGGATATCCATCACAATAATCATGAGAATACTACCACACACCCTGTAGTCTCGATGGGACTACTTATAAATCATGTACAATATAAAAAACAAATAGTAGATTGAACTTATATCTTGAGAAAATACAAGATACAAACCAATCCAATGTTATTGACATTGTATATGAAGTGTAAGAAGACCTAATCTATGGGCGGCGATGGTGGAAAATGAAAACTATGACTTCCGATGGTGTTTCTCATCTCTCCGAAGCTTATGTTTTCTCCGTGATGCTTTGTTCCTCCTTTGTTCGTGAAACTCTGCAGTGTATATGAAGGACGAGGCAGATCTACTCGAGAAGAGGCGGTGGCGTCTGAGGCCAGGTGGACCCAGGCGGCGGGAGGCGCCAGGAGGTGCCGACCCCTTCTTCTGTAGCCGGATCAATCCATTCCTCTTACCCCTGGCTCTGGTAAACTCACCACCCTAACCCCTGCCCTTAACCCTCTGCCTTGCCTTCGCGTCGTCATTGTCTCCACCTCGAAGCGAGCCTCGTCTCTATCGGTGTCGCCACCTCTATGTCGTCGTTGGTTCTGCCTCAAAGCGAGCCTCACCTCCGAGTCGTCGCTAGCTCTGCCTCAAAGCGAGCTCACCATCGTCAGATAAGAAAAAGAAAGAAGAAGATGATGATTTTGGTGAGAAAATTTGACCGCTCGCGAACTGAAAATCAGTCGGCTGCATGAACATATATATACCACGCACACACCTACGCCCCACTTGCGCCACCAAAAAAATTACGCGTGCACGTTTGCTAGAGAACTTTTTATTTTCTCTGTTGGCTAGATTAAGTTTTAGGGACGCAAACCGAACATTAATTATTTCTGTGCGATTAAGGATGAAATCCGTTGATGTTGACGCAAAACTTAATCATGAAAACGCTCTTTTTAATTTAAGACCAACCAAGCAAATTAGTCCACGCGTGTTTGGATACAGCCAACTTCCAGCTCATACCTCATCATGCCAATACTGTGCACGCCACTCCATTAGACGTATGCGCTTTACAAGCTAAAACAGGATATATAGCCAGCCTATGCATGGAACAGCTAGCAATGTCAAAACGAACGTAAGATCAATTGATGTGTATGTAGTGTGTACAACTATAAAAGATACTGGAGTATATATAAACTTTGGCAGAAAGGAAGATAATGACTAATGAGGGATTATATATCTAAATGACATACAAGGAGAAACAAACCTCGACGTGTAACACCACATAGTTTATTATCGGCAAATTAGCCACTCACACAATCACCAAAATGAAAATACCTCAAGAAAATTAAAACAGCTCTAGATCGATCAACGATCACATGTACTTGCATACACAAAGAATATGAATCGGCTGCAAAAAATTTGAGAATTAGACAAAAAAAAGAAAGGGAACAAAACAAAACTACTGCCCATATGACACATCTGCTGTACGGCAGTTTATACGAATACCTAAATACACAATTATGCTAGTCGATCAATAATCGGTGAATATATATAACATAATACCATCCGTTTATATGCATACGTATACGTACGTATACCACACAGACGTAGACACAGGCCGGCATGGCGCTAGCTAGGGGATCGAGTCAGCGTCGCCATGGCCATGGCCTTCAGTACGGGGCACGCAGAGCTCCGAGAGCGCCCTGAGGAGTTCCACTCTCGCTCGGAGCTGCGCGATGTAGTCGGCGGTGCGGATGAGCAGCCGGTCCGCCGGCATCGCCGCCGCTCCGGGCACCAGACGCCGCAGCTCCCGCACCTTCCGCCCCATCGCCACTGCCGACGACCGCCGGCGACGGTTCGGGAACGACGACGACCTCCTCCTCATCTCCATTGACGGATCAACAAATCGATGGCTTATTGATTACTAGCAGCTACATGCGTGTTGTGTAGAGCTCTCCTTGGCTTCGTGTTTACGTGCGGAATAAATAGGGGCGCGCGGGTGGTGACGGGAGGGGGGCGTTTCGGGAGAGGACATTTCTACGAGGGGGTTTGGCGTAAAAATGCGCGTGAGCTGTGGCTTGTCGCGCAGCGTGGGCGTGTGGGGCCCGTGCGTGGACGCCACGTCCTGTCCTGCACACGTGTCTGACAGCTTTCTGAGCACCCAAGGACCCGGGGAATTTATGAGCGTCGATTTTGTTTTGCCACCTTTTTTCCCCCCTTACCATCACCTCCATCCTCCCGTGCCTCGCGATAATTGTCAATCTTTTCTCAAGACTACAAGGAGAGGTAGAGACACATGATTCACACATCTCACCCACACAGTCCAAACATTGCATCGACGTCACGTCACCTAAACCTCTCAGTGCCCGCACATTTTATCCTACTTAACACGTATGTATACGTGTGTTAAATATGATATATCACGACAATCGTAGCTAAGGATTAAACCTGGATGCACATGAGCAAACAACCTTATTCTCACCACTGCGTCACGTGGTTATTGATTGTAGTTGTTAAGGTAAACATAAAATTTAAGAAATTATCAATCATATTATGAAACGGTGTCTTATAACCATGTAGCGCTATATAACACCTTTATCCACACATATCACGTGTGTCTTTTTATGCCTTGACCGGCCTTTCAAGACTTGGATTGGTCGAAACTATAATAGATTTATAATCATTTGTCACATGAACAACTGTCGTGAAACAAGATATCTCTAGATGTGTTACTCTCCTAAGTTAATTTCAGGATATTCGAACCTTATGTCTAACTAACATAAGAACATAATGGCCAATGGCCCACGTGTCATCGGGACAAGGCGTGAAATATCCAAGAACTTGACTTAGAAAGTGACATACCGAGAAAATCCCTTTCAAAACGGAAACTTTTACAACGTGACAAGAGCAATGTCTTTCTATGGAAAAAACATAAATTTACGGATGACTTGTTCAAGGAACAAGACCGAAAAGCCCACAGAGCGACATGGGGATTACTAATTGCAAAGGCTAATTCGTCACCTCGTGAAAAGTGAAAAATAATCATACTATAGTTTCTTCACAGGGGCATAAGCAGGAGAGAAAGGTACGCAATAGGGTGGGCGAGCCAAAATTTTGTCACTTGGGAGGAAAACCAATGTTGCAGACAATTATGACGGTTACAAAGCAATAATCCCTGCACGCGACTATTGCGACATCAGTGGAAAAATGCTGCAGTCACCAACACTTTTCATTCCAATTTAGAGTAGGGTTTGAATCGTCAGATGGGTTTTTTTTTGGCTCTATAGCTCCAGTGATTTTTTAACTTAAAATTTTAAAATTGCATTTATAACTTTGAAAAAAAATCAAAAATATTTTCATGTACATATGTTGAAGTACAACACGAATCTGTGAAATTTCCAGAAAAACTATTTTCATTTGTGAACTGCACAAACAAGACAAACATGGTAAGTTATAATAGCAAATAGTAGCGCTATTTTTTGTATTATAGATCACCACATTTTGGTTTTTGTGCAGCTCACAAATAAAAACTATTTCCTACCAAACTGTGGATTATAGTGCATCCTGACGTATACACATGGGAATTCTTGTGGAATGTTTTGAAATTTGTAAATGCACACTTTGAATTTTAAAAATTAAAGTGATCACCGGAGCTCGGGAGCCAAAAGCAATTTCCGTTGGATTGTTTTCTAGTGTCACATAAAAGATGAATTAAGATTTACGCTCAAATAACTTTTCATCGTGAAAAAGTCCGTTGCAGTGTTGTAATATAGTTGCACACGGTGGAAATGAAACTAATACAATATTTGTGTACCACATGAAAGGACATGTAAAAAATATATTTCAGGATAATATTCTTTAGAACAAATATAGTACCAAGATGTCATGTTGTTTTAGCCTTAGCTAACTGCACTATGTTGCTCTACCATTGTCCAACCAAATTGTCATCAGATTAAACATGAAACCGCATGTATACTGATGATTATGCCACATGATCGCTCTATCTTAATGTGTTGTTGTGAGTTTGATGTCATACTAGCTGCAACTCTCCGTGCAAGTCATATCGTCACATTAAACCAACATGTACCACTAAAAGTAAAAGTGTAACTAGTTGAGAACGTGGTTGTACGTGCAAACCACCGGGCCGATACGCTACTATGATGGTTGGCCTCTTTTTTTCCTGTAATGGCTTATGAGATGGTAGGGAGGGGACCATGAGGGCACCCTGGGTGTGCATGTAACATGGCTACATGCAAAGGTTTTTCTTGGCGGGAATGTGGATGGGGTATTCATGAGAGAGGAACGGGGAGAGGTTGGCCCTTTGCCTTGGCCGTTGTGGTTGGTAACGGGAACGGTGCACATGCATGCACATGACGCTACTTTCCCGCCGCCCTCCACGATCTAGTCTTGGCGTATTATCGATCTAAAGCCGTTGGATAAATGTATCGCCAGCAATAATAGCTGCATGTATCATTGATTTACGCCATTCGATAAATATGGGAATCGCGCGCACCGCTATATGCCTGCTTAACTGTCAAGCCAACTTGTTATCGACTTAATCTAGTTCACGGTTGTTGAACTAAGATATATAAAATTTATTTTATAATTTACTGAATTGTAATATGGAGAACTTGCTTTTCTTGATCCATGATAGTGTGCATAATCATATATGTATATATCTCTGGTGACCGTGCCATATTAAACATATATGCGTGCGAGAGGAACATGACTTTATCTTAGCTTAACAATTATAGCTGGAGAATATATACTTCTACTAGTTTGTCTCAGGAGGACCTGTAGTCAAAGCGGGCTAGGTATATAACAGATATCTTAATCTGGATTTGGAGGAAAGGCAGAGGCTAGCTCTACTGCTAATTAAAGACCATCTTTCTAGGGTATATCACAGCTCAGCGCGAGGGCCCTCTCGTGCCCTTTACTTTCTGTAACGGGCCAACGTACGGCCGGCCACGCTAGCTAGCGCCAAGCGAGTGTGCTAACCGCTACCAGCCTACCATACCGTGCACCATAGCTGGGGCACCATACGATTATAAAGATTTATTAATTGTGATCAACGAATAATTAATGGACTCATCAGATTAGTGACTGAATATTTTAATTATTTATTGTGAAAGTTCTGATAGTATATAATAAATTTCCTTTAGCAGAAAAGACAAAAATACTTTTAAGAACACATATATGATGAAATATATGTTTTATTAATAAAGCAGAAAAAAAGGCATCTAAGTTCTGTATTTCCTTTGTCATGGAGTCGCAGAAATGACGAATATTACTTGTGTCTAGCGATAGACAATTTGCATGCACTCCTGCAATTTAATTGTAGCTCATAGATATCCGTATCGATCGCGGCAAGCTCGGATGGGCGACCAGGGACTGTTTTGCTGATGTTGGCCACGATGTCCCATATATTTATGGCCATAAATTAAGGTCGCTATTGTTGCGACTTAAGCATAATTGATCGATCGCTAAACACAAAAATGTAGCTGATCGCCCATATAATTGTTGACCAACAATTTGTTTTTCTCTCGCGTGCATGTGTGCCCCATCTCCAGCTCACACGAGTGAGATGCAGACAAATATATTACTGCATTAGGCTTCGTATAATCCATTGATCGTTCAGCTATTCCCTACTACAGTCTACAGGAAGCATGTTTGATAGGTCGGGCGCGTGTTTGGAATGTCGGATTTCAAACGCCCGATTCCGATCCCTGCATTGAAATGCGATGTTTCATGCATGTCTTTTCCTTTCAGCCCCTGAAACCTACTGAAACATGTATGCACCCTTCAAAAACTTGTCGGAGGGTCTCATTGGATCCGATGAATTTTATGACAATTTGAAGAATTTTAACCCATATGATTTTTTTTCTACAAATTCCATACGATTTTTAGGGTATCTTTATGGTTTGCAGGAATTTAATAAGAAACCATTCAATTTCCATAGAGAATGGGAAAATCCCTATGATCAAAGAAAATCACTGCATTTTTTATTTGTGTATACGACAAATGGCTTACATGAAATCCCTAAAGGAAATTTTTGTGTTTTCAGCTGGTGCAATTAAATAGCTTTTATTATATATTCCTGTGTTTTGGATTAATCATGTACTCCCTCTCTGATAAAAAATGTAAGTCGTTTTTAACTTTTTACAGTCTCCAAAACAACATTTTGACTATAATTTTCATCTATAATATGTATAGAAAATAAAAAGTGCATAGAATGAAAGAATCTAATGACATTATTTCCATAGTGTATCAATGTATTTTTACACCTATTAGTGGTCAAAAGTTAAAAAGGTGACTGCATGCATCCCATAACGACCTACATTTATGATCACACAGAGTAGGATTCAACATGTCATGACATCCGTTGCTGCATCTTTTTTTGTTATTTTTGTGTTTTTTCGTTCTCGTGTTCTAAAGATACGTAATATTGAATTATATGTACTGAATCAGTTCACCTAAAAGTCTAAACTGATGAAGAAAGGAGAACAATATATTTTAATACTTAAAACTTGCATTTTGAAAGCTATGAACATGTTTCTTTTTGTTTTCTAAGGGGAAACTAGCCTCTATATAATATTAGTATTTGTGAAACTTGAACCTATTTTAAGATTTATGTATAGTATACTTTGATTTTGGGAAGGCCAAATAAAGTGAGGCACCGTTTGAAACGTAGAAATTTTACGGAACCAGTTTAGTTCCTGTAGGATTTTAAGAAAATTTTCCGTATTTTCCAAGCGGGGCCTTACCGTTTGATTTAGAAGAACAGCGCTGCCGTCCTTGTGTTTGCACTTTGTACAATACGCTGTACTTGTACTATATCTAGCTACGTACAACCTTGCACAACACAACAAACTCCAGCTGCACACCACTCGCAGCTAGCATACACCACACGAGCATGCACAGGACGTCGTACGCTTGTACGTCTTGACGTGTAACGGACTGCATGCGTCATCGGTATGATCATCATATCGATGCATCAGGATCATTGCATGCCTACTAGAGAGGCTAAGATCGATCGATCGTGCATGCATCGTGCGTGCATGTGCTCGTGTAGGCTAATCGGCTTGCATCAAACAAACTCTGCCGTACGTACGCCCCCGATGCATGACAAGTACGTGGGAACTTACGCCTCAAGTACAACGCGTACCGATTAATCACTAGCTAGCTAGCTGTTGATCGAGCTCCATGTTCATTTGACCTATTCAAAGCTCTAGGCTCAGGCCGGAGTACATATTCTGTGCTCCCCTTGCAATGTTATCTTTTCCCCAATACGTACGCTACCATCACCAAAAGACCATGTTATAAATATACAATAATTTGACAACACCGAAACAACTACCTGCCAGCATGTCATATAACTTTAATCTAAATTAAATAAAAAACAATTTTTGATGCGAAAATATATTGAAATAGTTATTATTGGTCGCCATCTTTTTGTGTCTCGATGTGTGGACCAAATTTAGATCCTATGGCTGTATCTTTATGTCAGTAGTGCTAACCTTTTCAAAATATTTGAAGACTATTTTTGTACCTGTTGTTTTATTTTCCAATAATTTCTTAAATTGAGAGAAGGTAAGAGCAGTGGCTCTACTGTGTGTTTGGAGCACGGTAGCATCATAAGGCTGGAAGCACATGATATATATGTATTCTCGGGCCAAGTCTCGTCCGACATGGAGAAAGCTCGGTTTTGAAAGGTACGGTTCGAAGCACGAAAATCCTCTTTCTAGAACAAATTTACCATTTTATGCTATCTAAAAAAAGAAGCCAGTCGTTTCCCTGACAATAGCTTATGCGAGAAGAACTTGAATTGCTTGCACTAGTACAGAAAATTCACGTTCAAGGTCCTTTATCTCTGACGGGTTTTTCATAAATTTTACATCAGTAATGGATTGTTTAGCCAATCGTTTAGGATAACTAAGATATTCGTGACGGTTTTTACTAAAATTTAAATCCCAAACGATTAGTTTTTAAAACCATCTAGAATAACTAAGGCATCCGAGACGGTTTTTGGGCTAAATCTGTCTGGGAAGTAATCTGACCCATCAAGGCCTAGTGGAGGGGTATTTATTCTTCGGCCCCTTGCTAACCCCAAGTCCTTGACCCTGCCTCTCCACTGCTCTACCCTCACCTCCGCCTCTCCGTCCGCGCTACCTGTTTCTCTCCCTTGTAGCTCTCTCCATCCCCGCTCCCTGCTTCTTTCCCTCACAGCAGCAAGGGCATGCGCCGTCCCGCACAACCGCAAGGGTGCCGTCCCGCACGTCCGCCCTGAGAAGCGCCTCGGTGCCCTCGTCTGGTCGGATCTGGCTTCACGGGCCGCGCTGCTACCAGATCTAACCAGCCCATCGCTGAAAGGAGGCATGGTGGATGCGTCCATAGAGAGAGGTGGAGCGGTGGCGGCCGCCACTAGAGGGAGGAGAGAGGGGCGGTGTCTCCAGACCCGACGTAGGTGGAGGGGGTCTCCTACAGATCTGGTGACTCCAGGCCTACATCCGCGACAATTGCGCCTCCCTCCTCTGTGCCTACTTCCTCCGCAGCAGCTGTCAGCTTTAAGCCTACTCGGAGACTCCTCTGACTAGTTACAACCTACTCGAGGTTGGATACAACCTACTCGGGATCGTGGATATAACCTACTTGGGTGGCTGGTAAACACTTGACATGAGATGAACTTTTGTACAGCTCAACGTTCCGCTGCTTTTCTCGTTTCATTCACTTCTTATTTAAAGGAAAACAACAACTAACTGCCATGCTATACTTGCGCATGGTCCCGTGTGACTCGCGCCATCCCACGAGTGCGGATCAAATGTTCGGTTAGCAGGACGTGCCCCTAGACGTGGCCATACACGTCTCGAGCTCCTACATGCACGGCCGCACAAGTCGCGTCATGCGCACTACTGCTATAGAACAAGAATGCGAGAAAACACAAAAAAATACATGTGCACAAAGTTTATTAACAGTAGCTGTGCCTCCTACTGCTCCCACCGTTGGTGTCAGCGCCAGGTAGCTCCACCACCACCTCGATGTCGGCGATGAACGCCGTGCTGCTACTCAACTTCTACGCAGCCATGCTGGGATGGACGCGACCGGGCAGCTTGTCGGCTTTTGTTTCGTTAAATCTGAATATAATCCATGACGGTCCTGTGTATGAAACCGTCTAGGACCCTCATACATCCATGACGGCTCAAAAACCATCTGGGATGAACACCCCCTCATCCATGACTTTCAATCTGTAACAGTTCAAAAAATCACCTTGGATGATGATTTTGTACTGTTACGAATAGCATATTTTGTACTAGTGTTGGCATGTGTTATGCATTTATTTACAACTTCTCTTCTTTTGTATAGAAATACATAAAATAAAAATACATGTACAATTGGGCTGGAAGAGGAAATTGAGGCGGCAAGGACTCTAGCTAGGCAGTAGCTCAACGATGGAGAAGGGGGCAACGATGGCAATGCACCCAAACCCTTAAGAACAACAATGTAGGGAGGGGAAGTAAATATGATCCAGATCCGTGGTGTGCAGAGAAGATCGTTCGAAGATGGCGATGTGTTCCTTACGGTGGGGTGATCTTTGAGAATTGAGGGAAGGCATCAGAGGGTTTGTAATACCACGACACGTTAGCATTAGCGATCTATGAGGCTTATGTGTAGTCGTGTGTTTTGAGATTAGTCTAATATGAAGAGTTGACATAGAATTGGTTTGGCATATATACCATTATGTTCTAAATATATCACCTCCGGGTTAAGTCTTTACAAGCGAGAATAAAAATATAAGATAAGTGCTATATATACGTGGTCTTGCTCTATACGTGGATAGGCCTTTTATGTGTAGTAAAAAGAGGCACTTTGGTGAAGTCCAACGGAAACTGCTTATTTTCATGTCAAAAATATGAGAAGCTGCTTTCAACCGACATTTTTCTTCTACGTACATCGCGGCTCGAGCTTCTCTCAAAGTCGTCCTGTTATCCAAGGCCAAAGTAAAACTCACCCTTTTGTTTAGCACAAAAAGTAAAGCTCGCATTTTTTTTTGGAGAGAAGCTCACCTAAAATGAGTTTTTCTAGGAGTTCTTTTTTTGGACGTGTGGGGAACTGGGGCTGGGCCATCAACCCATCAGAAGCCATCCGATATGTTGCTGGGCCTTGTTGTCCTACCTTCCATGCATTGTTTAGAACCTGACGGCCGGCTACAGGAGCCGAAACAATTCCGCACCCGTAGGAGTATATGCTAGCACTTTGACGGTGACGATGGAATTAAACAAATCCAGAGTATTCATACGTCCGTCACTTTTATCTCTCTCGGTAACGAGACGGAATACCACGTCGAGGTAATACCCATCTAGGGTCTTCTCTCCTCCCGCCAGCATACCAGTCCAACGGCGAGTCCAAAACTGATTCCGATCGCTCACCCTGCTCCCAGCTATATAATCGGGCCGATCAAGGGGTATACTTGCTCTATTTCTTGGCCTTGGTGTTTCTGTGAGCTAGGGTTATAGATCGGTTTCGACGACTAGGGTTCGGGTGGCGACACGATGACAGACTCATAGTCAGCGATTAGTGGCGGCAGTTGGGAAGGGATGTCGGCAGATGAATTTGACAAGATGTTCAAGTCGGTCGACCTCAAGGACAAGGACGTCGATAATCTGGTCGTGGAGGAAGACGACGAGGAGTTTCCTGAAGGCACAAAGTGGCTCGCCTTGGCTCGGGTGCACACTGAAAAACCCTATAGCCATGTCGCATTCTACTTGAGTATAGGCACGCCCGGAGTCTCACGAAGGATGCACATTTTCAGGCGATTGGAGAGAACATGTTCATGATTCAAGTATACTGCTTGGGAGATTGGGAGCGAGTAATGGAGGAGGGGCCATGTGGTTGTTTCGCGGCTCCGTGGTGGTGTTGGTTTCTTACGATGGATTCTCAAAGCCAACTGGTATCTATACCATTCTATAATATTTGAGTTGGTGATGGTGTCACACTTTTGATTACCCCTTTTACCCCTCTAACAAATTAAATCTATCTACAACTAACTTAGCAACAAACTCACACTATTGAGTCATCTATTCCTCGTTTTGCTCAACAAAATGTGTGTATCTCAACAGTGCAACAAACTTCGCCTCCAACCTCCTCCTCCCATCCCGGCGAGTGTGCTCCAATTGCCGCCGCCCCTCAATCCGCGCCTTTCGACCTCTCCCGTCTCCGCTCCACGCTCTCCTCCCACCCCCTCACCCCACGCTGCCTCGCCATAGGATGCAAACGATAGGGATGAGAACGAGGAAAACACAGAGGCCGTGGGATCTTCCGTGGCCGCGGAGGTCAGCAGCGAAGCAGGCAAAGCCAGAGTGTGCCAAGAAGGCGGCCTTGGATTGGAGTGCCATTGGCCGCGTGCCACCTGCCAGACGCCACGCGCGCGTGAAGATACGGTGCCCGACCGTGTCGTCCGACGTTCGGAAGACGGCACATGCGAGGATGCGGCTAGGTTGCATGCTCGACCACGTGGCGCCACGGCTCGTGGTGCTGACCTGGGGGAGGTACTGGGAGATGGGCGCCACCGCGAGGAGGAAGGCCGGGCTACCCGCGGAGTTCGACACCGAGGTGTGCGGCGTCATGGATGTGCTCGTCACGCAATACAGCTCCATATGTGGGCTATGTGCTACCCGCTCATCACCTACGTGGCTGTCCGCTATGACCACGCCCATCGTCACGGTTGGCATCTTCCTCTAGGCCGCGCCACTTTCTCGTTGCCGTCTCTGACAACTTCGCCCAGATATGGGGATCCCCTTCTTGTGAAATTACGGTTTATTCTTTGTTTCCTAGCTGCATTGCTCTCTGCTTGGCCTAATTTCAGGAATTGTTAAGCTGCATGGTTGATTGCTTGGCTGAGATTCATTGAGAAAATCATGATTTCAGTTCTCGGATCCACGAGGAGGTACTAATTGTGCTCCAGGTAGACATGATTCATCATACACATGATAGCTACTCTCTGGTTGAATTCACAGTAACTTTCAGAAAAGAATTTTTTTTCAGAACATTCGTTGAAGTAGCATTGTTGTTTCTACTGTGAGTATCCTTTTTAGAAGTTTGAGTATCTTTTTTAGTGAGATATTCTTAATTCTGAGCAAATATAAGAAGTCCTCGATACAGATTGCTACATTATGTTGCCCGTATATGTCTCTTTGTTTCATCTCATCATAATTTCTTGCAAGTTATATGCTGGCCGTATATGTCTCTTTGTACGGGATAAAAGCCCTGGCAGACTCAGTACTTTACGAAGGACCTGAAACTAGGGATCTATCTGATGCAGGGGAAGTAGTATCAGCTAATTACCAAGCTATAATAACTCAATTCATACAGTGGTTTGGCGTACGGCAAGGAATTTGTTGTAGAGTATCCCTCTCCATGATTGTCCATTTCAGATATTCAAGTTTTCATTTCTGATGCTTTGTTTCAGGATCTACGGAGAAGTTTTCGATGCTGCAGCCCAAGTGGGATCATGGCTTAAGTGGCTAAGCTTTGTACTTCATGTCTGTTCATATAAAGATTTTACTTTTCTTGAAGCATCTTTCGCTCAGAATAACATTTATTCATGTTCCTTTTTGCAGTCAACCTTGAGACCTCATGCCGCCTCCTTTGAGGTATTTACGCACAACATATAATTTTTCCACATGCTGTTGATTCATTATTTCTCTTTGTTTCCCTATAAACCTATGGTAATATTTCCTTCAGGAAAAAAAGAACTGCATTTGGTAATTTCAGATTTGTATGTTTTGATGTCTACAATATATAGGAGTTAGACTTGGCTGATTGTAGAGCACCTCTGCTTATTGAAGTTATAGTAGACTTGCAATTAATTGGTTCTATGCTAAATTTCATTCGCTACAGGGCTCTCAAGTTTAATAGCAATTTCAGGTTGAATGTTTATTCATGAAATCTAAATTGCTGATATTGTCCTACAACATCTATATTATATCAAATATTCATGAATTTCAACTCTTTATTTGGTAGTATTCTACTCTTAATTCCATGGACTATTTGTGCGTTTGAGCAGGTACAGCCTCCCTCTTCCAGTTCCACCCAATGTATTCAGTTGATATTAATTGAAATGTATAAATGATTGAATATAGCTATGTTTGTTGCATTGATGATATATGTACGGGATCATTTTTTCAAATTCCTTTTTGATTCCTTATTCATCTGCTAAGTTTCTAGCATTTTTTAAGAATAAGAGCACTATTTTTTGAGATGGACGTGAATAGAAAATGAATTTTTATGTTTGTAAATAGATATTAGAGAGGAAATAGAGCACCCAAGTGCTTTTTCCCTAAAAAATTATGAGAGACGACAATACGTAGTTTTTCAGTTTGCAAAGTGGCTTACCACTGTTTTTTGAGATGGATGTGAACAGAAAATAAATTTTTATGTTTGTAAATAGATATTAGAGAGGAAATAGAGCACCCACATGCTTTTTTCCCAAAAAATTACGAGAGACGACAATACATAGTTTTTCAGTTTGCAAAGTGGCTTACCAGCTACCAATTTTGAGCAGTTTTGGTATGTGCAGTTTGCTCAGTTAGGTTTTACATTGGCATGTATGGATTTAACAAGCAATGAAAGCCTAGGTTCTTTAGCAATGTTACGATGTTGTTTTTCATGAAGTCTAATGTTTTAAGACTTCTATATTTAATGACTGCGATACATCAGCTCCGCTAGATAGATTATTTTTGTTTCACGGGTTGTTTGAGTTTGGAGCACTTTCCTTCGATGCCATTGTCTGACTCATGTTCTTTTGGTTGATAAAATGGTAAGCATTTTACATTTAGTGAACGTCCTTTGCAGATCATGATTATAGTTTTGAGAGTTTCAAAACCTTGCATTTGGTGCCTTCTCATTAGTTTTAATATAAAATTAAAGCTTTTTTTCCCTATTTGGAATTTTGGTAGACGTCAAAATTGGAGTACACTCCTAAGGAGTAGTATATTTATTTGTTGCTTCAATAGCCCTCTTTTTGCACTTCAGGTGACATAGGAGACAAGGGGAGGTTTCATTATTTTGTTTATTCTACTATTAGTAGTGAAGACTAATTTTTCTGTGATGATGCCTGGAGGTTTAGTTCAATTAATTTAGTCTGTGTTCGAGAAATCTAATTTAGCTATTGTTTACAATAAACATTTCTCATTTCTTCCCACTAGCTTTTTTCCTTTCATAAATCTGGGCGAAGGCTTAGTTCAACTAAATTTTGTGATGTTACACCAATAGAATTTCAGCGTGCCCCTTGGTTTCATGCAGGTTGTTTTGTATGGTTAGTGCCGAGACGGTTAGAGACGTGGAGTAATTTCTTTCGCACCCTCCCTCCCTGCTTCTTCTCTATTTCACTATGGTAATATGTATGACATGCCTGGTGAAGACACCTATCTATATGCATCTGTGAGTACTAATTTAATTTTGATACAGGGGAACCACTGATCTAAGTAGTAGGTTAAAAAACATTTCTCTATTCATTAGCTGTCCATCCTGTGGTAGCATGTGCATGCCATGTGTTTGACCAATTTGTCCACAAAGTGGTATTTTAAATATGGATTACCATTGTTCTCACAGGTTATAGTTGGTTCCATCCAGTCTTTTAGCTCTTGATTTGCTCTGCTTTAGTAACCTTGAGAGAGGAGATTGCTCTATGGCAGTTAGTCAATAATTTTGTATTTCAACGGCTTAGGTGTTGATTGGTGATAAAAGAAATGGAATGCTTGCAAAATGCTCTAATTAATGTTGTAACGTGCAGTATGCTTCCTTTGTGTCAGGAGGAAAAGGAAGCTCTTATTGATCGTAACTCTTTCAGCAAAGAGGTATATAACTTAGTTGACATGCTACCGTTGTTTCCACAGTTAGTACGAGTATGTGATTTTGCCTGACACATAATCTGTACTGCACATTTAGGCCTTTGGAGGAGGCTGAGCTTGATCCGCTCTCTTACCGAAGCTTGCCAAGAAGAGTTCAAAAGAGAAGAAAGGCAATAGGAAAGGTACATGACTGTAGAACTCTAAGTATATATGTGTCGTTTGCTTACAGATTTTGCTAATTGTGTACAATTTTACATTCTAACACTAACTGCATGTTTTGGCTGTTATCTTTGCAGCCATTCTACTGGAACAGTGCATACAGAGTCTGATGATCTACCAATGCTTTTGTTATGCTACGGGCGGATTGTCACTGCCTGAACTGTTGTTTTGTAACAGAATTGGGAAAATAATTAGCTTACTTATCTTGCGTACTTTGTCTATCAGTAGCTTGATCATGTGCGCTATCTATCTGCTAGGCCTTAGTTGTTCCTGTTGCTAAGACGTATTAGTTTGCTCATGCAGTAGTTGTAAATATACGATGGCTGCACTAAAGCAGTACTGCCCTTTTAGGTTTTAAATTTTATCCATGTTCTATATTGCCTGTTTTCTGATCCTCCGTTTGGCATTACACTTTTGTTTACTTCTCATCTCTCATTGATGTGTTATGCTTAAATAATTTTAGTTTATTTGTCACGATTCTATGTTCCTGTTTGCATGGTATTGAAATGGGGATGACTGGTGGTGGTTTGAGCCCGTGAAAGATAAGAGTTGAAAAGAATGTGAGGGGAAGAGGAATCTCATGGTGAGCCTGATCCAATATGAGACCTTTCACATGTTAAATAACCCTATGACTTGCACCATTGATGGGTAGGCTACCCTAGCCCGGTGTTGAGCTGGTCCATGAACATGCCAAGTGTAACATTATACTACCACTAGCAGAGTGCCTCTACGTTGTAACGGATATGAATTTTAGAAAAAATAGATAATGCACACTTATTTTGAATAAGACATGTAATGATCATCATAGTTCATTTTATGATTTTATCTTTTCTTTTAAAATTCATATCCGTTGCAACGCATAGGCACTCTGCTAGTCGACCTATAGTATGTGGCAATTTGGATCCAAATTCACGGCCTTCGGAAGGCTTACAGGAAGGAGAAGATGGTGGCACAGCTTGCGGGGCCCATCGGCATGGTGACCAAAGTCTAGCTTGATTTGTCTAGTCGTACATGAACTTCATCCATGTGCATGTGGAGTTGGGTGTCATCCATGTGCATGTGGAGTTGGGTGTCAGGCACCTTTAACTCGCTTTATCTCCATTATTTGAGGTGGGAAGCAACAACCGTTTGGTGTCAAGTATGATAAAATTGCTCGGTTTTGTGCTGCCAGTGGGATGATCTATGACCACTATTAAGGCGATCTCGCACACCACTGCACTGTATAGTGTGCTAGTCCTTGGCTTATTGCTAATGAAACTTTATTTTACCAACAATACATCCATCAGAGTAGAACCAAAAAGCATTATGTTGTCTCATTGATATAATATATACTTATATTACATATCAAAGAAGTAGAAGAGTTTTAACTTGCATAAGATAAAACTTCATATAGGACATAAGTGTCAAACTTGCAGAAAGTAAATGACCAAAACAACAAAATAGAGACTTCTACACCTACGATTAATGGTCCTATACTACAAAATAGAGACTCCTACCTCTCCTTCTTCTGGTGTCTGCTTCTTCATCTCTTCCTCTGGCGTCTCTAGATATTCGACCACCTCTTCTACATACTCGTAGCCTAACAAAGGAGGTTTATATAGGGGATGAGTACAAAAGGTACTAAAAAAATCATGAATAGAGATCAGTGTTTGATATGCACTATTTCTACTAGGACAACAAGCCTTAAAGAATTTATATCTTTTCAACAATCGTTCTAGTATAAAAGCTAAGTTTTAGTGGTATTCTATGATCAGAAGGCTCCATTGGTTGTTAGAACCTCCAATGGTTTCTTTCCCACCGCGTTCGCAATTCATACCCCAAACAAGGGGTGACAACACACACTACTACAGAATTCATTTAACGGGACGCCCCTGTACAGACGGTTTTTTGGAGCCGTCTGTACAAATAGTAGTCCAGACGGTTCCAAACGAAAACCGTCTGTACAAATGATCTCAACAAGCGGGACGCTACAGTACAGACGGTTCCAAACTGGAACCGTCTGTACAAATAGCACAGACGGGTCCAAACTAGAACCGTCTGTACAAATCACACAGTACAGACGGTTCTAAATTCGGAACCGTCTGTACAAATATGTGAACAGTACAGACGGTTCCAAGTTGGAACCGTCTGCACAAATCGAACAGTACAGACGGTTCTAAGTTTGGAACCGTCTGTAAACAGTACAGACGGCTCTAAACTTGGAACAGTCTGTACAAATTGAACAGTACAGACGGTTCCAAACTGGAACCGTCTGTACAAATAGCTGAAGCAAGGCTAGTTGATCTCTGCTGCCGCGGCAGCAAAAACTGCAGATTTCCTTGCCGCGGCAGGAAAGTGGCAGCGTCGGGGAGGGAGTTTGGCAGCTCCGATTGTCGAACGGTTTTCACGGCTGTGAGCAGGAGGCCAAACTCTACATCTTCAGAAATTTTGAGCCAATTCCGAGAAAGTCGATGAAACGACTAGTGGAAATCCCGGCCCGAAATCGAAGATTTTGAAAACGGCACCCAAACGAAATTGCTCGGCAGAAGCTGGGATCAAGGTGGAAAGCAAGTCCTCGACTCAAGCTAACTAGGGAAACAAGAATCACCCAATTCGGAGTCCGGGTGAAGGAGATATGCCCTCCGGAAGATGAGAAAAAGTAACGGAAAAACTTCCGGAGCGAAAAAGTCCCACTTAGAAGCGGAATTTTGAGGGTCAATATGGGTATAGGTGTAAACACGTGTATTTTTTTCAGATGCGCGTCGTCGTTAGCTTCGATTTGAGTGGTCGTGGACGTAAAACGGACTCCGTATGAGAAAGTTACGGCCGTTTTACTAAAACCTCTCAAACTAGGGTTTTTCAGCTACTCCCCTTGCCGCGGCAGCAGATTTTGCTGTTTTTCTTGCCGCGGCAGGACTTTGTGGGCTTCTACACGGAGTTTGGGTGCACGAAAAGGGCTGAAATTTTGGGGGCAAGATAAGCACATATATATCTCCCAAACGGCAGAGTTTGAGCCCAATCTGAGGACTTTGAATTTTTGGAGTCTGAAACACATAGTGTTAATCTAATAGTCCAGACGGTTCTCAGTTTAGAACCGTCTGTGCTATTTGTACAGACGGTTCCAAGCTTAGAACCGTCTGGACTAGGGGTGTCCCGCTTGGTCGTAGGGATAAGTTAAAAATAAAGCCCTCCCATATGTGTCGCGAAGTCCGTCTAGGTCAGCTGGCAACGTCACTGCTTGAGCAACGTGAGGTCGCGGGTTCGAATCCCGCTGGAAGCATATTGCGCAATTTATTCCTAGCGGTTGGATGGGACATGCAGACGGCCGGGATGAGACGCGGCTGAAGGACGAGGCTCCTGGCGCGAGGTGTTATATTTTTATTTTTGAAACACGACATCACAGAATCGATTAGTACAGACGGTTCCAAACTAGAACCGTCTGTACAAATCATTTTGGAACCGTCTGTACAAATCGATTTGTGCAGACGGTTCTAGTTTGGAACCGTGTACAAATCGATTTGTGCAGACGGTTCTAGTTTGGAACCGTCTGTACAAATCAATTTGTACAGACGGCTCAAAAACCGTCCCGCTTATCTGATTTGTACAGACTGTTAGGGCCAGACGGTTCGGAAAAACCGTCCCACCTGGGAGTTCCGAACCGTCTGGACAAATCATTTCTGCAGTAGTGACAACACTCTAATGCACTCTGCAAATGTGTGCTACTTTACCCACAAGTGGTGCTTAGCTTTTATGCCATGTGTGAAACCCCTAACACTTCCATCGGTGTGTGGCTAGGTCTAAGGTTCTGAGTCATTTCATTATTCTCATGTGCCATATCTCCTCAAGCTTAGTCGGTCTTGTACCGACTACCCACCATGTTATTATAGCATACTCTTTTAAAGATTTGGGGACATAGTCCCTATACTTCTTGCCACCGCTGTCGTGTGAGGGCGGTGAGCTCACCACACCGCAACCGCGGCGGTGGTGCTGCCAATTCACTTGTCCAACAGATGAAGATCCAAGTGCTAATCGAGAACTTGATGGAGCAAGAAGAAATTTACTACTTGCAAAGGAGAGAAACTAGCTGATGCATGGTGATCACAATACTTTTTTCTTTCGTCATAGTACTGCTACAACAACAAATAAGAGTAACCCCATAAAAAGGTTGTTGAATGATAATGGAGCATGGAAGGAAGGTACGGATCAGTTAAATTCTATGATTACTGATAACTTTTCAATGCTATTTCATTCAGAAGTACACAGAGCCAGATCCTGAGGTTCTAGCGAAGTAAAACCAGCAGTGACGAAGGCGATGAACATAGGCCTCCTAGCCCCTTTTACTCCGGAGGATGTTAAAAAGGCCCTCTTTAGTATTGATGAGCTAAAAGACCTAGGACCGGACGGGCTACACGCAATCTTTGATTTGGTGAAGGAGGTTCTAGAGGCGGTGAACTCGAGTACTATTTCGAGTGGGTGGAATAACACCCAAAGTACATCATCCAGAGAAGGTAACCCAATTCCGGCCTATTAGCCTATGCAATGTTGTGTATAAAGTTATATCGAAGATGTTTGCAGCAAGATTAAAAGTTATACTGCTTGAAATTATTAGCCCAAACAAAGTACTTTTATCCCAAGCCGGCTCATCACCGATAATGTGTTGGTGGCTTATGAAAGCTTTCACTCAATCAAAAAGAAGAGAGAAGGGAAGATAGATTTATGTGCAGTTAAATTGGAGATTGACGATGGCATAGCACCCGGGTATCGTCAAGAAAGACAAATGCGGCCCTCTGGACACATGATGGGTCGGGCCGATTACTCGGAGTCCGACTTCTACATGGGGGCATCTCATCGACTTGGAGTATAAGACAGAGATAAGTACCTGCCCGGCAACCCTGGATTCAGTTGTAACTTACTAGGAAATCAATCTGTAAATCGATTCGGACTCTTGTAACCCTATCCCAGGTCACCTATATAAGGCCAGATAGGGGTTCCCCGATCCGTAGATTCACATAGAAGCATTCGTACTCTCAGATACATAAACCCAAACGCTCCTGAGATATGTTCTCAAGCTCTTGTGGCACTCGGGATACAAGCAATACCACCCACCAAACACAGGACGTAGGGTATTACCTCTTCTTGAGGGCCTGAACCTGCCTAAACTTTGTCTCTCGTGTGCACCCATCTGGATCTGCTGTGCTCACGCTGTCCTATATTCAATATTGCCGGATCTAAACACCGACAGTTGGAGCGCCAGGTAGGGACTGTGCGCATAGATCCATCCGGACAGGTCCAGATAGGTTTCTTCAACAACTACGGCGACTACGTTCCAGGCAGCATCATGAGATTTGCTTCCCTGGACGCTGTCCCTGATCTAGGATAGCTTCTCCGATTCGAAAAGCTGGACTTCATTGCTGACAAGCTCAGCAAGCTTCACCTCTGCGACTCGGCTTCCCGCCGATCAACGGAGGCTTCATCACCATCTCCACTCGGACTCGCCCTGGGTCCATGTCTTCGGCTCCTCTCCCCAAGGACGAGTTTGGGCTGACAACTTCACTGCCATGGCACAGCCACGCACCAACGGGTAGGTTGAGCGGACCAATGGCTTGATTATGCAAGGCATCAAACCTCGGATCTTCCAGCGCCTGAAGAAATTTACGGGTAAATGGGCAGCCGAGTTGCCCTCGATACTCTGGAGCCTGCGGACTACACCCAACCGATCAACCGGGTAGACACCTTTCTTCATGGTATATGGAGCCGAGGCCGTGCTGCCGACTGACCTGGACCACGGGTCTCCGTGCATCCGTGCCTACACTGAGGCCGAGTCAGCAGAAGCAAGACAAGATGCTATCGACCAGCTCGAAGAAGCACGCGAAGTCGCTTTTCTTCGGTCGGCAAAGTACCAGCAGGGCCTACGACGCTATCACAGCCGGCACGTACGCGGCCGCTCGTTCAACATTGGCGACTTGGTTCTACACCGAGTCCAGTCCAACAAAGACAAGCACAAGCTCTCACCACCATGGGAGGGTCCGTACGTGGTCGCCGAAGTACTACGCCCGGGGGCTTACCGACTGAAGGATAAGGACGGCAACATCATCACCAACGCATGGAACATCGAACAGCTACGTTGCTTCTATGCTTAAATTTTGCACTTACATTTTTTCGAAAGCAAAAAGAATGTACGATTGAATAAACTATTCTTTGCTCCATCCAAGTCACTTTCGAGGTTCCCGACGTGTCCACTATGCATGCTCACGGCGGTGCATAACGGACACTCGGGAGCTACACCACACTAGGTGCGCTATGTCGTACTCGGACTTTCCTCCTTCGAAAACTATTTTAGTACTGTGTACAAGGCTCGGTGTTCACCCTTTGTCTTCGATCGCCGGTCTACGCCACAACCCTGCGCTACACGGGAAATAGCTCATGGCTATCCTCTACGCAATGGGGGCTAGGACGGATCGGCAAGGGCACACACAAAGAGTTAAACTTACACACGAACGGATCTTTTTGAACGAGATTAACAAACATCGGACAACGACAATCCAAAAAAATACATAACCAAAGTACACTCGGATTTTCCCGAGCACTTCACATGCATATCCAAACAAGTTCAAACATTTCCTCCTACTGCTACAGGCTGGCGCGTTCGGCTAAGAAGTGTGCGGCCGGAAGAACTTCGAGGAACAGCGCTGGGACGTCCTCTTCGGGGACATCAGCGGCGAAGCTCATCCTCGATCTCCTTCATGTCGATCGCCGGATAGTGGGACTTAGCCACCACGAGCGCGAACTCAACTCCGGACCGGGAGTACTCCCTCATCAACACCTTCAGTTCATCAGGCGCTCGCCGAAGTCGCTCCATGATAGCCTCCGTCTGATCCGGAGTCGGATCGTCCTCCCACAACGCGTTGCAGACCTTCCGACCGGCCGCCTTCAAAGACTCGGCTGTCTCGTTGATCTTGTCGACGCATATCTGGAAGGCTGTAGGGACAGGGCAAATATGTCAACAAGGCACCTGGGCAATTTTCTCGACTGTACAGGACCCGGGACAAATGCTTATCGGCGGTGGAGTCTGCGGCTCTCTTGTTCACCACCTCGATGGCCTCCAAAGCCCTCCTCAATCTACTGTCGAGGACGGACGCCTCTTTCTCCATCTGCTCGACGCGAGCCTTCATTGTCCCAAGCTCTTCCTGAAGTTTGACGGCCTTCTCCTTTGCAGAGGTGAGCTGCCCGACGCGAGCTCTCATCGCTTCGAGCTCCTCCTTCGGTTTGGACGCCTCGTCCTCGGCAGCTGTAGAAGACAAGTCAACACAGCAAACACAAAAGCAACTAAAGAAACTCGGCTTCCTTACCCCGAGCCCGGGCGGCTTCTCAGGAGACGCCCCTCTTCAGGGCTGTAATCTCAACCCCTCGCACGCGGGCTACTTCCTGCGTCGCTTGGAGAGTAACCTTCAAGTTGTCCCACTCGGCCTTGCGTTGGCCGAGTCGCTGGAAGGCGGGGAGCTGCTTCTGAAGGAACTTGGTCTTCTCTTTAGACCGCCTGGTTAGTCTCTGCAAGAAATAACAGAGGGGGTTAGCTATTCGGATCAAATACCAGCTCCTCGAGAAAAATGTCAAGACCCTCCGCTCGGTTCCACGAACTGAGTGGAGGCTTAGGGGCTACACCCATTGGGTGCACTGATCATGTCCCTAATGTGAAAACTACAACCCAAGAAGAACCTCCGCCCGACTGTTCCAGTCAGCCGGAGGCTCGGGGGTTATACCCTTTGGGTGCACTGATCGTGCCCCCAGAGTGAAATCTACAAAATGAATGAAGACCCTCCGTCCGACTACTCTAGTCAGGAGAAGGCCCGGGTGCTACACCCTCTGGGTGCACTGATCGTGCCCCCAGAGCGAAATCTACAGAACAAATACTGAACCTTCGCCTGACTACTCCAGTCAACCGAGGTTCGGGGGGCTACTCCCCAGTGGGGGCACCATTGGTGCACCCACAAGCAAAAAACAGAAAAGCAGAAGCAAAAACGCAAGGGCGAAAGCTTTACCTGCATCAACGGCCGTAGCCTGCCACTCATCAGGTTGGCGCTCTCCGTCGCTGCCTTCAACAGCGACGGGAGCGTCTCTTCGAGCTGGGCGGCGATGTCCATCGCCTCGCCCCATTCCTCTGCCTCCCGGAAGTCGTCGATCTCCCGGAGGACTTCACTCGGCCTCGAGGGGTCCGTCTGTCGGACCCATAGCGGCTGGACCACCAGCTGGGAGCCTGGCAGGGGAGGCGGCACACGCTCGATCTCTATGTCCTCTACCGGCATCGCTAGGTTTCCCCGGTGGTCCGGTGGGACGGTCCCCCACCCGACTCAGGCTCGTCTGCTGCGACGCGGCTGGAGCTTGGGTTCTAGTGCTGGGCCCTTCCGGCTGAGGAGCACAAGAGGAGACTGGAGGTGCATCATCCTGTCGGGGAGAAGGCTGCGGGAAAGGAGTCGCCGCCGTCCTCGGAGGAGATGGAGGTCGGAATCCTGGCTCCAAATCACCTTCACCCTGGGCCAGACACCTAGGCACCAGGCGTGCTCTTGAAGAGATTCACTGGTTTACTCGGCCTACGGATACATCCGGGTTAGGATTTTCATCTACAACAAAGCAAAAAGGGCAGAAAACACATAGTCGGAGGCATATCTGACGCCCCGGTGGATGGGAAGGTGTCTCCTACGCCTCGAGGCCCGCCGCCCTGGTGTGGCGGTTGTCGAAGCCGACAGCGCCGGAGAATCGCCTTGTCCTCCGAAGGCGGTGTCGGCGGTCCTCTTCCCCCTCCGACTAGGGGGGACCTCATCCCCAGCCGTTTGAGGATTTTCCTCGGCAGCGGTAGCCGGTACCGTCGGGTTAGGACAGGCAGACGAGTTGCCCTGTCCTCCCGAGGAAGTGTCGGCGGCGGGCCTCCTCCCTCGTTTCATGACGAGGGGGACGTCATCGTTGTCATCCTGCGCGTCTCCCGAAGGAACCACTGCACTTGGCGAAGAGGCACTGGGCCCCCCGGTGCAAGATGTCCCTCCCCTTGACAATCCGGCGCTGACGGTGGGTGATCTGACTCCCCCCGATGATGGTTGCCCGCCTCTGGAGACGTCGGCATGTCGTGGCTGGTTCCAGACTTCGTTCTCCGGGAGAGGAGCGTTGGAACAGAAGCTGAAGAGGTCCTGCGAAGTTGGGGCGCACAGACGCAGTCCGAGTATGACTCGCCTACAGCACAAACTACAAATCACAAAGTCGGAGGAGTGATTGTTCACCTGGTTCAGGGAGTTGGAGTGGCCGAAAGGTGTCGGATGGCTGGTGGTGTCTAGGACCGTTCCCTGGGCCAGCAGCCTCCCGACTCGGCGCCGTGCTTCATCCTCCGGGAGTGCTTTAGCCGAGTCTCGAGTCACATCCAGATGATTGGTGTATTCAAACATCGGGTGGACCCTCAGGTTCGCGGGCTGGATCCGGCGGTAGATGAAGGTGGCGACGACGCCGACCCCAATAACCCCAGACTGAAGGACTTGGGCGAGGTGCGCTTGAAGAACTTTGACGATGGGCTGCTCCCAATCCTGGGGAAGCTTGGTCCAGCTCGTCTTGACCTCCGGCGGTTGACCCTCAAATGATTGGAGTGACGGCTCGAGATTGGAGCAATAGAACCACTCCGAATGCCACCCCTTGTTCGATGATTGGAAGGGGATCTCGAGGTAATTCTTGCCGATTCCGCTTCTCAGTTGTAACCCGGCGCCTCCCACCACGGCTGGGTTGCTTCTGCTCGGCTGAGGCTTCACAACGAACAGTTGCTTCCAGAGTGTGAAATACGGCGCGATCCTGAGGTAGCACTCGCACAGCGTGATGAAGCACGCCACGTGGAGCATCCCATTCGGATTGAGCTTATGCAACTCCAACCCGTAGAAGTAGAGCAAACTGCGCAGAAAGGGATGCACCGGTACGGAGAAGCCGTGGTGGAAGAAGGGGGCGTGGACGACGACCTCCCCCGTGTTGGGAATGGGGAAGTCTTCCCCACTGGCAGCGCGCCATTCGACCAGCTCCTTCGGTGGAAGCACTTCCGCCTCCACCAGGGTGTTGAGTCGAGCCTCTGTCGCCATGGATTTCGACCAGGGTGCCATCGAGTTAGCCGAAGAGACTCTGTCACCGAGGGTCGCCCACACTAGCGCGTCTTCTTCCTCCTCGAGTGGATCTGCTTCCCAGATGGAAGTGGGCATCCGGTGGCGGCAAAACGGATCTAGGGCTTTTTTGATCCCCAACCTAGATTTGACCGGCGGAGACGAGGGATCGACTACGCGACGGAGTGGCGAGGCAAACTCTGCGCGATGGCATGGCGGCGCAAGGGCGGCTGCGGATTGGACTCAATGTGCGGCGACGTTCTCGATTTAGTGGGGCGCGGAGAAGACGAAGCGACTGTTGGGCATAGAGGAGGCAAAGTACGAAATGAAACAAGTAAATGACCCACGCGATTCCCTCCGGGCTTATAAAGCAAAGACAGCTTGACGGTGCGGTTTTCCCACCGTCTCAGGCGCAGCGTTACCGTCTCCGCAGTGCGACTCTTCCGCTTCCACGGGCGCGACCTTTCCACTTTCGCAAACGGCGTAATGTTTTCATTTCCGAATTCCACATGATCCGGGTTTCAACGGTTAGCCTTTCGGGGATGACGGCCGTTTGAATACACCCCACATAAAGAGTGACTGTAACGTACCTTTAACGGGTCACTAGTCGGTTACCGAATAACTCGGGACTGAACATTGCGGTTTTGACGGGTTTCGGTGGTTGGCCCCCAGGGGAAAGCAATCACTTAAATACACCCGAGTGAAGGGCAGTTGTGGTGTGCCTCCAGCAGGCCTCTAGTTAGACACCGAGCAACTCGGAGCCACCGGTTTCTCCACCCAGACATTCCGAAGACTTTACCCTGGAATCTTCGGGATCTGGAATTTCTGGATTCAGTGGAACGTCTGGGCATTAGGCTCCCCCATACGGGACCGAAGCGCTACAGCTTGTGTTCTGGTCCTGACGTGAATTTCGAGGGTGTTCCCCCAAAGGGACACTAGTTGGACCCGAACCACTCGGGAAACCAAATGCCACTCGGGGATTTAGTCGGGATTTATGGTATGTCCCCCGCAGGGCTATTAGCTGGTCTCCATCCGTTGGACATGACTAGATACCACCAGGATTTACCCGTTATTAACTCAACCGCCATGATATTCCTGCGCTACGGGTGAATATTACTCGACTTATCATCTCTACTCTATAGGAGTTCTATGAGTCCCTCACAATCTCTCTGTAAACTACAAGGAGGCGTGCTCAAGCGGATGCCATTCGGAAAACGGGAAGAAGGCAAAAGCACTCGGCTTGGGCGTTACCATAACAAAAGGCAGCCAGATCGTGAAGGACTCGGGGGCTACTGACGATAGCATAGCACCCGAGTATCGTCAAGGAAGACAAAGCCGGCCCTCTGGACACAGGATGGGTCGGGCCGGGGGCGCCTCATCGACTTGGAGTGTAAGACAAGGATAAGTACCTGCCCGGCAACTCCGGATTCAGTTGTAACTAACTAGAAATCAATCTGTAAACCGATTCGGACTCTTGTAACCCTATCCCAGGTCGCCTATATAAGGCCAGATAGGGGTTCCCCGATCGGTAGATTCACATAGAAGCATTCGTACTCTCAGATACATAAACCCAAGCGCTCCTGAGATCTGTTCTCAAGCTCTTGTAGCACTCGGGATACAAGCAATACCACCCACCAAACACAGGACGTAGAGTATTACCTCTTCTTGAGGGCCTGAACCTGCCTAAACTCTATCTCCCGTGTGCACCCATCTGGATCTGCTGTGCTCACGCTGCCCTATATTCAATATTGCCGGATCTAAACACCGACAGAGATGCACAAAGCTTATAACAGAATTGACTAGACTTTTCTCAAGAAGATGTTGATAAAGCTCGGCTTTGATGGGCGATGGTTAGCAATGGTTATGGCGTGAGTGTCGTTTGTAGAGTACCATGTTCGATTCAATTCCTAGGAAACAGATTCTTTCAAGCCGAGCCATGGACTAAGACAGCGAGATCCACTCTCTCCCTACTTATTCCTACTCTGCGCTAAAGGCCTAACTAGTCTTTTACTGCATGCAGAGGAAACTGAGGAACAACTAGGATGCGAGTTCGTAGGGAGGTGCCAGCAGTGACTAACCTCCTATTTTCTGACAACTTGTTGATTCTTATGTGGGTCGATGTACAAAATGCAACTTATTTGCCAAGGATGCTTGGTGAATATTGTGCTGCTTTGGGACAGTTGGCCAGTGAGGCAAAATCTTGCATTTTTTTCAATCTGAATACTGTGGTGGAAGTCAGGTTAAAGGTCTGTTCTATTCTGAATATCATGACTGAGTCTCTAAGTCGTTGACAGATAAATATTTTGGCCTGCCAACTCATTTGGGGTTAGATAGGAATGACTGTTTTCAATATCTAGTTGACAACATGTCAAAGGATCAATGGGTGGAAGGAGAAAACTTTATCATTGGGAGGGAAGGAGGTGCTACTCAAGCAGTTGCACAAACCATTCCATCATACACGATGAAGGTCTTTAAAATTCCTAAACTTATTTGCGAAGGAATAACAGACCCTATGTCACACTATTGGTGGGGTGACAAGGAAAGCCAAAAGAGGATGCATCGGTTTGCATGATGAAAGGTGTGTGTCTAAAGAGAGAGGAGGAATGAGCTTGGAGGCTTTTGGAGAACCCTGATTCTCTGTGTGCTACTATTCTTAGAGCTAAATACTACCCGTCTATCGATATTTTATCGGCATAGTTAAGAAAGGGGCTTCCTTCGCCTGGCATATTGGCGGGTTTTCAAGCTTTCAAGAGGGGGTGAATTTGGGCGTGTGAGCAATGGAGAGAAGATCAAGATTTGGGAGGATCCTTGGATATCAAATAGCCCCACCAGACGGGTGATTACAAGAAGAGGTGCTAATCTATTATCATATGTTAGTGACCTCATTGACCTGCATACTAGCTTGTGGGATGAAGAGCTTGTCCGGGACACATTTTGGCCAATTGATGCATAACGAATTTTACAAATCCTATTGAGTGATAATCTTGAGGATTTTGTGGTGTGGCAGTTTATTAAATCTGGTACTTTTTCAATCTATTCTGTATATTATACGGAGTGGAATCATCAGCATGGTCGGAAGTGAATAGATCAAATGACAGAGGTGGGGCAGCTATTAACCTAGTTTGGAAGAAGATTTGGAGCTTGAAGGCACCGGCAAGTTAAGATTTTCTTATGGAAAGCTTTGCATGACACCCTCCCATGCCATGCTATCTTGGCGAATCGGCACTTGAAAGTCAATGCCCAATTCCCTATATGTTGTCATGACGCTAAGGATATTAGACACGCCCTACTTACGTGTGATAATCTGGTGGAAGTTTGGAAGATGGTGGGACTAGACATTATCATTAAGGAGGCACTAGAGGTGGACAATGCAGGTCAAGTCTCCCTGGAACACCTAATATGTCACGCTTTCTAGAAATCTCCGGTCCTTGGGCATGTTAATCTCCAAAAAAATGGTCACAGTCGGAGCTTGGTATATTTGGTGGGAGCATAGACAATTTGTTAATAGTGAACCAGTGCAAACACCGTCGAGGTCAGGTTCGGCAATCACCGCCCTGGCCTCAAACTTCTTCAAAGCTACGGAACTAGGAATCGGCATCAAACGCCATGGCTGTATCCCTCCACCAAGGGGCTTGGTAGAGCTAAATGTGGAAGCAGGCTTCAATGACGCAACCTTCTCTGGGACGACAGGTGTGGTGATTAAAGATGCCAAAGGATCTACTATTTGTGCTACTAATCAGTGTTTGGATCTGATCCCGCTGAAGCTTTAGCTCTGCCTCGCGGGCTCCTGTTGGCACAACAGGCTGGCTGTAAAGGCATTGTCGTCAATTCTGATAGCTTGGAGGTGATCAATACAATGGAGAATGGAGGAAGAAGTATGGGCCCAGCTGCCGCAATCTTTGATCAATGTGTTTCCCTCACTTGTGAGTTTGTAAAAGTAACCTTTGAACATTGCCCTAGAGAGGCAAATTGTGTAGCTGATATATTAGCTAGCAAAGCATCGCAATCACCACCGGAGGTACGGTTGGATGATCCACCAAACTGCATTGTGCCTCTTATTGTTGCTGATGTAACACTCTTTGGATGGTATAAAATGTTATTGTTACTTGTCAAAAAAAAATTCTAGCGTACTCATAGAAATCCACAAAACCAAGGATAGAAAAACAATGAAAGCTAAGCTTAGAGCACCTCCAATAGCTTCTCTAAATTCCACTCTCCATATCTTCGTATGGAGAACCTCTCCAAAAGATTTCCTCTCATCTCCAACAGACTCTTCATATTTCACTCTCTATATTTCACTTTCCTATATTTTATTGATATGTTGCAAATAATAATATATTTTAATGGCTATATTAGTAACGGATATAATTTCAACTGGCAATATTCTCTAACGGTTATATTTTTCTAATGGCTATATTCTATTTAGTTAAATAGATAGATTCTTATGGGCAGAACAAATCCTATATATGCATTGGCATTCTTAAAACTATATGTTGTTCAATAAATTAAAACAAAGAAAAATGATGCTGCATCACCCATGTCTCTTTTTTCTTATTCCAGGCGTTGATTAAACCTCTATAAGAATTGTATTCTTAGTAACCATGATGTCCTGTGAAACTGAGCCACATGGGCATTTGAGCAAATAACTTGTGCACACAAGAACCCCATATTGTTACTGCAAGAGAACAACCAGTAATTCGCATATAGCAGTGAGCACCAAGCAATTTGGATATGTATCCACATGACTGCACTATACTAGTAGTGAGCAACAGATGTGCAATTGAGCTTTGTAACTCTATGATCCTATCGCACAAGCTAATAATTATTTGTGGAAGTTATGGACCATCAGCAGGAGCTGAAGCAATGTATAACAAAACAACAAAAGTAGCAAAGCAATAATTCACCTTATGTGGGTCGTCGTCCATGATAAAAGCACCCAAATCAGTTCATGGTTCTTCCAAACCTAATAGAAAGCAACTAACATTCCAATTTGCAGCGCTTACCTCTTAGTGTCAGCATGGATCATAAGGAAAAAGACTAAAACATAACAAGTATGGTAGCTTAAATAAAATATCAAGATATACATGGAATCATTGCAATTTTGTAGGCATACAACACTAGAAACACATGGAATTATTGCAACTGTGTAAGCATACAATGCCACAAAACTAAAGCTCGCACAATAGGAGAGCAACTGCTGATGCTTTAAACTACATTTGACGAGAGCCAACCGAGCGTAACCTCGTCCATCCCCACATGTGATCCCAATCATGAGAACAAGTTAACTAGACACCAATCAACTTTTACAAGAGCAAGAAAAGGTGTGCTAAAAATAAACATAAATGGTATAAAATAAGTACAACATAACATAAATGTATTACTCATCAAAGCTGGGACATTGTTGAGCTGGACATCAAAGAAATTTCTCAAGATGAATAGAAAACTACTTCCGTGAGCAATTTCAACAAATACATGGCGGGAAGTTGATCTACTAGCATATTGCACATGCACGAAGCTTTTATCCCCCTCTTAGGGTAGATGGATTGCAATCTGCAGAAGAAGCAAATCTCACACGAGTTCTTAGACCGAAGCTGAATAGAAATACCTTTAAAGTTGTGGTCGCAGCTCTCATACTTCGGGATCAATCGGATGCGGCAGCTTCTCCATGCCAGAGTCGGGATCTGCCTGAGGTGGTCACCTAGGGGTGATGGGTGTGGATTTGAGGAGAACGTGTGAGGAGATGGTAAACGAAGTAACAGAGGAGGGGTGTTAGGCTGGCGCCGCAGAGGGAGACCGGCGCTGGTCGCCTGGGATGTCCCAACGTCGAGCCAGGCGAGGTGGCGGTGACAGGATTCAGGGTGGGCGCTACAACAGAGAGCTATGGGAGATGCTGTGGGCAGTGGGAGAGGGAGGCGGCAGCACAGGCAGGTCGGGAGTGGCGAACCGGGAGGGGGGGCAGGGATAGAGGAGGTCGAATATGAGGGCGGAGGGATGGCGCTTCGGTGTTCTGTAGGGTTGAAGGAGAGGGACATTTTGATTGTGGCGCTTGGATCCGACTGATGTCATCCTCCTCTCACAGGCTCCAGACGTCTGTGGTCTCCGTCGCAGGCTTTGTGGCGGGAAGAGAGGTCCAAGCTCGGGCGGTTGGGGATGGGAGTTGGGGGACGGAGAGCGGCCGCGGCTCAATAGGGATGGAGAGTGGGATAGGGTAGAGAGCCGAATGGGGAGTCTGTTGGAGTGGTGTTTTTAGGCACCTTTGCTAAAAATAGAGATAGGGGATAGAGAGGTTGTTGGAAATGCTCTTAGTACCAAAGACTGAGGCAGTTCAACTTATAGTTCTTCACTATGTTTTTTCTTTTCCTTTTCAAGAATGCCTTATTACTACAGCGACTTGCCACTGAAAGGGATCTCAGGAGTCGACTAGAGGGGGGGTGAATAGGTCGGCTCTAGAAATTAAAATGCCTAATGGGTTTCTCTTCTGGAGATAGGTCAATCCTAGAGAAAATATATGCAACTGATGCAGGTAACTGAAACTCAGCAAGATATATCAGATAACACCAGACACTCAGATAGTAAACTCAGCTGATGTAGAGCAAGTTATATTCAGAGCTAACTGAGTCTCAGGTGTGAGAGTCAGGTGAGTGCATCAGATGACGTGAACAGGAAAGGTACTAGCTTTAGCAGGAGCTAACTGAGTCTCAGGTGAGGAAACTCAGTTAGTGTGCACAAATAAAGGTGCTCTAGTGATCTAAGCATACATAGATATCAGAATAAGTAAGAGCAGATCACAAGACAGAAAGTAAAGCACACAATGATTTGTTTTACCGAAGTTCCTACTTCTTGCGAAGCAGTACGTCTCCGTTGAGGAAGCTGTTCTCACAGCCGGCACCAAAACGTGCTCTTTCCTCGAGTACCTTTCTTGTGTGGAATCCTTTTATCTTGCTGCTGCAAGACAGGCAGACCCGAATCGCCCTCACAGACTCTTGGTGGCAGCCACACAAGACTTGGCTTGCTCACCACTCCAAGAGCACTCCCACTCTTGGAGGAACCAGTACCTCGAAGATTACACCTGAAGGACTAAGTAACTCACTCTCACGATGGATGCACGCAGGCAACACTCACTTGGAGACCTAGAGCTCTTTCTTTCTCAACAGGTTGCTTTCGGGTTAGAGGCAAAGGTTGGGTAAAGGTTCAAGGTTGAAAACCTCCCCAGGTTCCCTATTTATAGGGTCCCTGGCAGCTAGCCGTTACCCTCATGCCACGTCAGACAAAGAGCCACCAGACCTAACCTATCTGAGACTCAGCTAACGTGCACCTCTGGTAACCTACTAGCCACGGCTGAGCTACCCACCTGAGTCTCAGATGCCAAACTCAGGTGGACTCGGTTGCCTCAGGCAGCACCTGAGCACAACACTGGCCGGCTCACTACAAGCCTACAACTGACCAGAGAGCAATGACCTCGCCAAAGTCCCTGACCAGCTCGCTTGGACCCTTGGCACTGGTTCCAAGCTTCTTCACCGAAGATGACTGTCCTTGTAGACGCACAGCGAACCCTTGGTCCTGATCCACCAGCTTCCTAGCTCCTCCAGGACTTATCAAGCTTGCATTCACGGCCCTTGAACTCCATCAAGCAACCATCACCTCGCTTGCCCTCGAGCACAGCCTCGGCTTCCTCGCAACTGTGCCTCAGGAACCTAGCTCAGCTGGTCCTTCTGACCTTCCCAGTTCCTTGCTCTTTTTAGGGCTCATCATCAACAGTTGTCTCACTTCAGCTTTCACCTGTCCATCTAATCCCTGTTCACACTCATTGCAAAACATTAGACACAGGTGAGGATTGCCAATAACCATCAAAACCAAACCTGGGGCAAGATAGCCATCCTCCCAAGCTCCATGGGAGTGGATGCACTTTCAATCTCCCCCTTT
>JAGXJF010003056.1:0-43719 GCA_019208055.1 Stipa capillata
ATGCAATTATATATTAGGGTTTTCAGGGTGCGTGTGTCCATATACACTTGGTAAAATTCAAGGATACATTTGTACAGAGGATTGTAGCAGGTTCGAACGACGAAATAAGGTTTCGGAACTCACTTCCGATGGAAGGTTTTGACGCGGTCTTTGGAGTGTATGTGCATACATACACTTGGACGTTTTTGTGTATATGGGGTGGCAACGATATTAAGACAATGTTGGAAGGTCCTGGCTAGGGTTCGGGGGGTATCGCCAGTATACCCGAATATATGCACGGGACTACCACAAGAGTGAGAGAAAAGGTGGTAGAAATTGAAGGAACACGTGCAGCGATCTGACAAGGGCTCTAGGGTGTATGTGCCCACATACACTTGGTGGTTTTAAGCATGTTTACGAAGGATTGAGACAGAACTGTCGACGCGTTAGGGTTTTAGGGGAATTTAGGTTTAAATAGGGAGGGCATGGGTCGGAACTTCGGATCCAGGGTTTCGACAAAACGGAGATCAATAGAAATAGGGCAGGGGTTTTCATGCCTGGTATTTAGCTTCGTCAGGGTTTGAACTAAAATTTTAATTGGGTGTATTTCGATTGACATTGCTAACGAAAAAGTTTTTGTTAGCCCTAAATTTTAGGTTTCGGAAAATCAGGGTGTTACAACGTGGTTATCGGCAACTGATTTTCCTCTGGGAGCATGTTTGCTAATAGGCTTAATAGCGCAGTGAAGCTCTTGTTGGACCATCTGTTGCTTGCCTTCAATTTCAATAGCTCGAGCACGGTCGACATCCTTGTGAATTTTGGTTTGCATCCCGGGAACAATGGTTTCTCCGAGTCCGCCGCTAATCTACGGAATTTACTATAACCAGCATCGTCAAGGTCGTTCCCCTCAGCGTCCCGAAGCATCTGATCTAAATTGTGCATTTCATCATCTTCTGATAACTCATTATCATCATCTGCAGTACAATCGACTACATCTGGAATATCAGTCACTATGTCATCGCCTTTATTACTATCTTCATGTATGACGACCTCCTCCTCACCGTGCTTGGTCCAACATGTATACCCATATTTGAAACCCCTTTGGATCAAGTGTGCTTCGATCTGCCTTGTGTTGTTGAACATCTTCACGTTATCACAATCAATGCATGGACAACATATGTATTCACCCCCCTTATTGAGCATATCCCCTTCGGTGGCTCTTCCAAAATCAATCAAGCCCTTAATGTACTCATCACTCACAGGGCTGCAATTGTACATCCATCTTCGATCCATCTATGCTATGCATTAAATATTTAAATTCATTAATGTAAATTACAATTATTACTCTTCTATTTAACAAGAATAATTTATATTATTTAATCATAAATCTAATATTTCATTAATCAATTATCAAAATACTAAATCATCGATCATCACTATTCAATCCATTCAAGTCAAATAATTCACCACTAGGGAAATCGTCATGACTATTTGATCCATTCCTTTCTATCAATATTATCTCTCTTCTCTCCATGCCTAGCTAGCAACCTTGTCTAATTTAAACCCCAAATCAAATAATTCAACACATTCTCTCCACCTAGTTCTTACTTTTGATAAATAAAATGAAAAATGCATGCAACTAATGGAGAAAACTATTCTAATGTGAATACAAAGCTTTACTAACATTTCAAAATCAATAGCCAAGAGATCTTCCAATATCTCTTGCGTATCCTCCCTTTCCACTCCAAAAATTGTCCCCAAATCGCCTTTACTGCACCCACCAAAAATAACCTAGATCCAGATCTGTCTGGTGGGTGGTCGGGCACGGGCAATAAAGACAGGATATATCCTAGCCGGCTAAAATAGAAACAGTCTGGGATACTAGGATTATCCCAGGCTCTTTCTAAAAAAACCGCCTAGGATATAGCCCAGACGGTTGTTCTGTACATAACCGTCTGGGATAGTATAAAACATCCCAACCGGTTAATCTTAGGAAACCGTCTGGGATACTATCCCAGACGGTTTTTGTCCGAAACGGTCTAGGATTGCAATCCATCAGAAGCATCCACACTTTGCCCAAAATTTTCTTGAGACTGTTTCCTATTTTCAACCGTCTGGGATTAGATTTATCCGAGACTGTTCAACCGAACCGTCTAGGATTAGGTGTCAGATATGCTTGTTTCTGTACTAGTGACCAATCAACCATATGAACAAACTTTTTTCTCTGTTTTTAAGCAAAAGAAGATAAGGGACTACCGACTAGGTGGGCTAGTTATGTTGTCATATAAACATATTATCAACCTTCCTTTGAAATAAAGTAATCCATGAGGGATTAAGACAAATGATGGTTTTGTAAAAATGTTATAAGATCAGTGCTTGTATTGGAGTTCTTTGAAATTACAGAAGAGGTCAATGATTGTACTTACATTTCCTACATATTGGTTTGAAATGCAGGCAGACTTGATGAAGATGCCATTCTGTGATAACACCTTCGGTGTTGTTTATGCCATCGAGGCAACATGCCATGAACCTGATTGTCAGCTGCAAACCTACTCGGAGATTCCTCCGACTAGTTTCACCCTACTCAGAGGTTGGATACAGCCTACTCGGGATCGTGGATACAAACTACTCGGGTGGTTGGCAAATGCTTGACACAAGAGAGATTTTGTGCAACTCAACATTCCGTTGCTTTTCTCATTTTATTCTCCTCTTATTTAAAGGGAAACAAACAACTAACCGTCACCGCTAGTCTTGCGCCATGATCCCCTGTGACTTGCACCATCCCACGAGTGCGGATCAAACGTTCGCTAGCAGGACGTGCCCCCCAAATGTGGACATGCACGTCTCAAGCTCCTACATGCACGGCTGCACAAATAGTGCCATGCGTACTACTGCTACGGAAACAAAAATGTGAGAAAAAACACAAAAGATACATGTGCACAAAGTTTACTAACATTATTTCCCCCTAAACCTTTGTGCACTTACTTGACTTCGATCATTCATATGTGCGTGCGAAGCTCCTGAAACCTAACGTGTCCGAGTGCTTTTGTGAGTATGTCAGCAAGCTGGCCATCCGTGCTGATGAACTCGACCTCAATCTTCCCGTTCTTGACGCACTCACGAATGAAGTGAAATCTCATATCAATGTGCTTGCTGCAGTAGTGGTGGACAGCATTCTTGCTGAGGGAGATCGCCGACTTGTTGTCCACCTTAAGCACAACACTTCTGACTTCTTCGTTCTTGAACTCGTCGAGAAGTCATGCCAGCCAAATGCCCTGGCATGCCACCGTCGTAGTGGTGATATACTCTGCCTCGCACGAGGAGAGTGCAACCACCTTCTGCTTCTGTGATTGCCAACTCACCAGGCCGCGGCTGAAGAAGTAGAGTATGCCAGTGGTACTCTTGCGGGTATCGATGTCGCCCGCCATGTCGCTGTCACTGTAGCCCGTAAGGCATGGCTCCTCCGACTTCCTCACGTACTGGCAGCCAAAGCGTAGCGTGTCGACGATGTACCTTAGGATGTGCTTGACAGCAGCGAGATGCTCAGTGGTCGGCGCCTCCATAAAGCGGCTCACGTAGCCTACATCAAACGTGATGTCGGGCCGCGTGTGTACCATGTACCGCATACTTCTGACAAGGCCTACGATACGTCGTGGCATCCGTCAGTGCGCTGTGCTTGTCTTGCTGAGCTTGAGTTATGGTTCCATGGGAATGTGGCAAGGATTGCACCCTGCCATGCCACCCTTCTCAAGGATCTTCGCCGCGTACGCCGCCTAGTTTAGCGTGATGCCGTTGTCGTCTTGGCTTACCTCAATGCCAAGGTAGAAGCTGAGCAAGCCCAACTCATTCGTCTTGAACTGTGCCTTCATGTCTTCTTTGAATGTGCTGATTTCCCGCGGATCAGCACCCGTGATCACCAGGTCTTTGACGTAGACGCCCATGAGAAGTCATGTCGAGTCATTGCCGCGATTGTACACCGCATGCTCCGACTTGCTCCAAAGGAAGCTGAGTGCCGAGAGACACTTGTCAAGCTTGGCATTCCAAGCGCGTGGGGCTTGTCATAGACCGTAGAGGGCCTTGTCGAGCCTGTACACCTTCTGTTCTTCACCGTCGACAACGAACCTAAGTGGTTGTGTGACGTAGACTTCCTCCTCAAGTTCTCCATTGAGGAATGCTGACTTGACATCCATGTGGTCCACTGGCCAGCCCTCATGCGCAGCAAGGGGTACGAGTAGTCGGACGGACTCGAGTCATGCTACGGGTGCGAACACTTCCTTGAAGTCCACCTCCTGCCGTTGCATGTACCCTTTCACCACAAGTCATGCTTTATGCTTGACGACGTTCCCGAGTGTGTCCTTCTTCACCTTGAACACCCACTTCAGACCAATCGGCCGGTGGTCAGGTGGGAGATCGACAAGGTGCCAGGTTCGGTTCTCCTCGATGGAGGTCATCTTCTCGAGCATCACCTTGCACCAACACTTCTCCTGCTCCGCCTCCCCGAACGTGGCTGTTTGTCACCAACCGAGAGTCGTAGATCTTCCGAGTCGAAGTCGAGCTCGACTAGCGCAGTCGTGTCGTAGATGCTCGACAAGGTCTTGTAGCGCTTCGTTGGCATGTCCGACAAGGTTGTCGTCGGCACATCCGACAAGCTTGTCGTTGGCATGTTCGACAAGGTTGTCGCTGGCATGGCCGTCGTGGTCTTGTCGGGCGTTGCTCTGGCAGCCTCAGAATTCGATGCGCGCCCCACTGGACTCGGGGCATGTTCCGAGTTGGCACGAGTCATCGACACGTCACCCCCGATTTCTTTGTCTCGCACGGTGTACACTGCATATTCAACAGTGAATATGTCACCAGAGCTACTCGTACCTGGGTCATCGTGTGCTGCCCAGTCCCATTGTACCGCCTCATTGAACACCACATCTCGGGAGACATGGACGCGGTCACCGACAAGGTCATATAGGTGGCATGCCTTAGATCCCGGCTCATACTCGATGAAGATCATGCGTGTGCTCCTGTCGTCAAGCTTCTTTAGGTTGGGATTCACCACCTTCACGTGTGCTATGCACCCAAAGGTGCGCAAGAAGTGCACTGGTGGTCGTTCACCGTGCCAGGCTTCATACGGCATCATGCTCTCGACGCTGTGAGTCGGGGAACGGTTGAGGATGAAGACGACAGTAGTCACCGCCTCTCCCCAAAATCTCCCAGGCATGCTCTTTGCCTTCATCATGCTGCACGCCATGGAGACGATCGTCTGGTTCCGTCGTTCGATGACACCATTCTATTGCGGCGAGTAGGGTGCCGTCAGTTGTCGCTCAACATCGTGGTCGGAGAAGTATGCTCCGAGTTCAGTAGTCGTGAACTCGCTGCCACAATCAGTATGTAGTGCGCGTAGCTTGCGTCTCTTCTCCACCTCGTCGCTACCCTAGAACCGCTTGAGTGCCGTGGACGCCTCGTCCTTTCTTGAGAGCAGGACAAACCACATGAAGCGGCTGTAGTCGTCCACAAGTAGAAGGAAGTAGCATTTACCTACGGGCATAGTCAGCGTAATTGGCCCGCAGAGGTCTCCGTGCACCAGGTCGAGGATGTCCTTCGCCCGACTTCTACCTTGAGCCGGGAAGGAGCTCCGTTTTTGCTTCCCGACAAGGCAGCTCTCGCACACTTGATCAACTTGATCAATGCACGGGAGACCGTGAACCATACCTTGTCAGGCCAACTTGCGCGGTGAGTGGAAGTTGAGGTGGCCGTACCTTGCGTGCCACCGCCACAAGTTGTCATCATAGCACACCAACATGCACACCAGCTGTGCAATGGTGAGGTTGAGCACGTAGAGCCGGTTGCTGGTACGCTTGACCCTGGCGACAAGTTGTCGTTGTTGATCACGCAGGGTGAGGACGTCGTCCTCGATCACCATCTGGCACCCATTCTCGTCAAGTTGGCCCAGACTCACAATGTGACTTCGTAGTCAGGGTATGTAATACACCCTCGTTAGCACTCGGTGCTTGCCGTCGTGGCACGTGATGATGATCGTGCCACGCTCATAGATCTCCACAGTGGACGCATCACCGAAGCGCACCATCCCAGTCACACCAGTGTCCAGCTCCACGAAGACATTGCGGTCGCTGGACATGTGGTTGCTAGCGTCGGTGTCTAGGTACCACGAGCCCTCCTGCTGGTCTTCCTCGTAGCCAAGGTGTGCTCGGGCACGTACCTCATTGAGCACGACGTGCTCAATGATGTGCTTGTTGTCGTCATCAATGGTGGATACGTGAGACATCAACAGCGTAGGCTCGTCGTCATCGACCTTGGCGAGGTTGGCACGCTCCCTGCACTCCTTCCGAGGAGCGCGATAGTCGCGGTAGAGATGTCCCATTTTGTTGCGATTATAGCATTTTACCTTGGTCAGGTCGCGTGAGCCACTCGTTGTCGTGCACCCCTGTGACCGCGACGCGTCTCGCCATCGGTTCTCGTTGGCTCTTCTCCCACCCGAGCCTTGCTCGCACTGGCGTAAGCGCGCCATCCACTCCTCCTCCGTGAGAAGTAGCCGCCCTCCTAGCGTCACCTCGTCATTGAGGCCGTAGCGCTCCTCGGTTGCGCACAGGCGGCCAGTGAAGTCCTCAACCGACAACATGCACAAGTCGAGAAGTGTCTCGATGGACAGGGCGATCTGCCTGTACCGTGGGGGCACAACTCGTAGGAACTTCTTCACCACCCTCTCATCATCGAGCGGTTCCCCGAGTGTGCGGAAGTTGTTCACAAGCGCCGTGATGTGCATGCTGAACGCGTCGACGGTCTCGCCGTCCTTGAAGGAGATCCTTCAAACTCTATGCGCAGTCGTTGCGCCATGGCCTCGCGAACACAATCGACACCCATGCGCATCACCTTGATCGTGTCCCAGGCCTCCTTTGTTGTTTGTTTGACAGCAATGCTCCCAAGCAAGTCGGGTGGCATGGCCCGCAGAATGGCGGCCAGTGCCATCTTGTCGTCGCGGAATGTCGCGTTGCCGTCGATGGCATCCCAGAGACCCTGGGCCTCTAGGTTCTGCATCACAAGTGCCCACTCGATGTAATTGGTAGCCGTCAGCATGGGGATAGACAACGGAGCCTCTGCTCTAGCATACAGCGCGCTCTGTCACCACCAGCTCGTGCCCACGGCGGGCTTCACGCCTCGTCCGACTGAGCCTACACGAAGTGGTACTAAGGCCATGATCCCAGAGCTCTTAATATGGCTCTGATACCAAATATCAACTGCAAACCTACTCGGAGATTCCTCCGACTAGTTTCACCCTACTCGGAGGTTGGATACAAACTACTCGGGATCGTGCATACAAACTACTCAGGTGGTTGGCAAACGCTTGACACAAGAGAGATTTTGTGCAGCTCAACGTTCCGCTACTTTTCTCGTTTCATTCTCCTCTTATTTAAATGGAAACAAACAACTAACCGTCACCGCTAGTCTTGCGCCATGATCCTGTGTGACTCACGCCATCCCACGAGTGCGGATCAAACGTTCGGTTAGCAGGACATGCCCCCCAGATGTGGACATGCACGTCTCGAGCTCTGACATGCACGGCCGCACAAATCGCGTCGTGCGTACTACTGCTCTGGAAACAAAAATGTGAGAAAAAAACATAAAAGATACATGTGCACAAAGTTTACTAACACTAATCCAGTATGATCTCAAATTGTCATTTCTGTATTATGATTTGTCATCTCTTTTAGTACCTTTCCAGCAATGCAAAAGTGAATTGGTCTTTTTGTTGCACAGGTTGGCTGCTATAAGGAGATCTACCGTGTACTGAGGAGGGGATGTAGTTCTTTTAGTTCAGTAATTAGCATTCCAACCGGTTCGAACTTGTACTGAGCAGGGGATTTTTTTTTAATTTAGTAATCAGCATTCCAGCCGGTTCAGAATTCAGACCGACTGAGATAAATTGGTTATGCCTGCTGGAACTAACTGGGAAATGAAGCATCTCAGTCGGTTTCAATTTTAAACCGACTGAGAGATTATTTTTCCAGCCGGTTTGAAAACTGGCTAAGATAAAATACATTATTAGCAACCTTTGACTATAGTCGGATCAAAACCGGCTGAGATAGCCATTTGTAACTGGTTGTAAAGGCATTTGTGTGATAGTGGGGGTAGTGTGCCTAGACAATTCAGGCAGGTTTCTTGTGCATCAAGTCGAGTGTCTCGGACCCAGTTACTCTTGAAGCCATGGCTAGTGCGGAGGCCTTGGCGTTGGCATCGGATCTGAATCTTCAGAAGCTTTACGTGGCGACGGATTGCAAGGAGGTGATCACCAATCTGACCTCGCGCATCAGGTGTCGCTACGCCCCCTATTCTCCGGAAGATTGCGACACGATCTATGGACTTTTCACGAATGTAGGAAATCTAACGGGGAGGCACATTGCTAGCTAGGAACTCTTTAGCTTCCTTTGGTCGGCAGATGTGGGCTCTGGATCCACCCGATTTTGTACCTCTAAACGTTGTGATTGAATAAAGTCCATATGATTGCCCTCAATAAAGAAAAACTATGCATGTAGTGCGCAAATACCAAAACATAATGTAATCATACACTTTGAGTCTTCTTGCTTGACCGATGTAACTAAGCTGTCGCCACGACTAACATTTGCACACCGAACGTCTCTGCATCGATCGAGTCTCCGCGTAATTACTCATTAGGCTGGAATGATGATGCGTCTGTGAGAACTAATCTTGTCAAAGAGTACATTGCATGCATGCAGTTTAGATATTCATGTATGTCGACAGGTGTTAGTAACGACTTGAAGTTTACAGTGCAAGGAAGAAAAGATGAGCACCTTCATGCATGACGGTAACTAATAGAAGAACCCAAGTTTGAATTGACCCAAAGCTGTAAAAGCAAGTACGGCAAGGAAAACTTGCAAGCTCACACGATGAACGAGCCATGAGCTGTACAAGCAATTAACAGTAATTTGTGTTTGTAAGCTAGGTTTGTAGTAGGTCGGTTTAGACAGCCTATATATTTGAGACGTGGTGTATGTGCTTGTACCAAGCTTATATCTGATTGCTATATATCAATATAGCTTCATACTAGTAGCTACTCCGTAGTATTTTATGTGCATCTGTGTAAGAGATTGGGAGAGGTGTGTGTGTGAATCACATCTCAAGAAAGAGGAACCGAGTGATTAAGTTCCAATAGCTTCTCCATGAAATACGTACGCAGTGACTGATCGTCGTGGGAACCGCCCGACTGCCTCCCGGTCGCTGGCTCTGGTACTCCGGAGGCGACAGAAAACCTAGCCAAACACCTCCCCTCTCTTCTCCTCGTTGCCTCCGTGGGCACCTGGGCGGCGGCGGCGGTGCGTCCGTCGAAGGTGGAGGGCGTAGGGTCTCCAATGATGGCCCATATGCGGGTGTGGGCACCTGGGCGGCGGCCCGTGGCGACCTCTGGCGGCGTGGGGGCAACGACGTAGCAGGTCGTGGCGGCGATGCGTCGGCATGGTTCAGCGCGTCATCATTCCTGGAGGCTCGAGCGGCGGCCCGAGCGCAGGTGCACGGCGCGCCTTCCAGATATGCAGGGTTGGCGCGCGACTCATCATGAGTTGCGGTGGTGCTCCACCTGGTAGGGTAGGAGCTCCTGGGATGCTGCACGAGTGGAGCTCCGGATGGGACGCACGGGCCTCCGATGGACGGGAGGCGTGCTGCGTGTTCCCCCGCGTGCTGGGCGGCTGGTGCGGTGCCGCGCACGGCTGGCGGTTTTGGCCGCTGGCGTTTGGTGGAGTGCTCCTGCAGCCTTAGATTTGGTTGCTGGGCACCGGATACAGGGGCCTCAGGCTTGGGCACGCAGCCGGCAGGCGGCTGCGGCACGGTTGGTATCAGGCTGCCGGTGTGGTGCAGCTCCATCCTGCTGAGGACGGTGAGCGTTCGTGCTCGATGCTCTGGGTTGACCGATTTTTGTCGATGGTGGCGATGGTGACGTGCTTGGGCATCATTCTCCTCCGTGGAAATGTCGCCCAGAGCTCCGACACCTCTCCTACTCTCTGGGTGTCTTTTTGCGGGTGAAAACTTAGATCCGGCTTCTCGAATCGGGGCGATAGCGGTGTCCTCGATGTCATTTCCTCTCTGAAGCGTCGTTTTGAAGTTTTGACCCCTAGGTTGGCACATGCGGTCGTTGGTGGTATAGCCGGCGATTGCGTCTTCGGTGGCTCGGGTGCGTCCGGTGCTGGGCGAGGCATGTACCTCGTCCTCTGGGTGCTAGAGAGGTCCACATCCGTCTATCTTTGAAGTCGGTGGGGCCGGTGGCGGACTAGGTTTTAGTGTGATGGGTGGAGTTGTGCTTCTGAGTGGTATTGCTATAATAAAGTTAGAGTCGTCGAGTCGTGGGTGTGATAGATGACGACGATGATGCGGCAGCGTCTGTATGAGGTGTGCTTTATCTATGTTTGTCATGCTTGATTGGCCTTATCGGTATGTTCGTTTTGTGTATCGGTGTTTTAGCTAGACAATTGGTCTATTATCAGAATTTTCATTTAATTAAACAGAGTCTATTTTCTTCGACTTAATAAATTGAAGAACACCCTGAACTGTTGAGATCTGTAAAAAGAAAGAAACGTACGTAGAGTTGAGATTCGAGAAAATCGATTGCTCAACTTCCACACTTTTCTGCTCGCAATAAATTTCAGAAGGTGCTACGTACACATCATTTGTAGATCCATGCAACAACTCACGCGGCTGGTAGATAGCTAATTAGCCTCGATCACGTATTGTAGCGAACCTCCGTTATTAAATAAATAAATGATGTTTTATAAAGTCTGTTGTTAAAGTTCTCTAATTAATTTTGACACCTAATAATATATACGAAGTTACTCTAGAAACGATACCACTAAATCGTCATGAAAAATATTTATATTAACATATTCATTAAAAAATCAAAATTACAGATTAGAGGCCATGTCTATGTCTAAAATATTATCTATTTATAAATGTATGAAGTACTCTCTCCGTCCAAGTATATAAGACGTATTTTGATCGGTTAAGACAAGACTTTGATCAGTAATTACTCTATTAATATGTAATCTATGTGACATAAAATTAACACTACCTCAGAAAACACTTCTGCTACAATATCATCACTGACGGGCACTAGGAGGCCCGTCGCTGATTATACAAAACGCTGACAGGCGAGCTAGTACCCGTCAGTAAATGTGATAAACTAGGTGGGTAACCAAACTTCTACTGACGGGCACTATAATCGCCCGTCAGTAAAAGTGGACCGAGTACCCGTACTTGGCATCTCCACTGACCGTCAAGATTCACTGACGGGCCATCCTCCTGCGCCCGTCAGTAAAGCTCGTACCTCCACTGACGGGTATATTGTTGCCCGTCAGTGGAAGATTGCTCCGGGTTTGCCTTCGATGGCAGAGTTATCACTGACGGGCGATGTATAGTGCCCGTCAGTGATGAGTCTGCGCATATAACAGTGGAGGCGCCTGCAGCTGGCTAGTGAGCTCGCGCGCCTCACACGGCCAGCTGCGGGCGCCTCCTAATTAACACTGCACGGCAGTCGTGCTCCTCCTCCTCCTTCTCATCCTCCCCCTCCTCCCTCCATCCTCCCTCCCTCCTCCATATAGATTTAAACCCTAGATCTAGATCTCTCTCAATCATCTCCACCCTCTCTTTCCCCCTCCTCTCCTCCCTCCCTCCTCCTCCTAGATATACAACCTAGATCTAGATCTCTTTTAACTCTCTCTCCTCTCCTCCTCTCTTTCCTCCTCCCTTCCTCTCTCTCCTTAATTACCCTATTTCGAAGACTCTCGAATCCGCTCCTTGACGGCGCTAGCGAGCTCTCTTTGGTATGATATAATACATGAAAGAAGAGAACTAATTTTGTGATTATTTTGTTAATTTGGATTATAATCAATTAGTTTGTTGTTGTAGGGATCGATGGATCGAAGTTGGATGTACGGCGAAAGGGCAACATGGAGTTTCGGCGATACTCTGAATGAGTTTCTAGATGTAGCCGAGGAAGATAGGGAGAAAAGGGGTGCGAACAAGATGTGTTGTTCGTGTTGTGGATGCAAGAACACGATAATGTTCAGGGAGAGAGGCATGTTACAGCTACACCTGTTGCCTCGAGGTTTCATGGAAGGTTATACACGTTGGATAAGTCACGGTGAGGAGACGGAAATTTTAGCTAGTCCTGAATGTTTAGAAGAAGAGGACGTACATAAAGACACAGAAGAAGATGAAGACCATATTTCTGAATGTAGGGATGACTTGATGGGAGAGGCAGGGAACAATTTGGCTAAAATGTTGAGGGACAGTCACATGGCGGACCAGGTGGTCAAAGACCCCGAGGATGAAAGAGAGGTCGCAAAGTTTGCGAAACTGATGGAAGACTCGACAAAACCGATGTATCGCAGCTGCGATCCTGAGCACACGCGTCTATCAGTCACGCTAGAACTTCTAAGGATCAAGGTAGCCCACAACTGTCCGGACGCAAGCTTCGATGAGACACTGGCTTACCTTGCGATTGTTTTTTTAAAGGAGAACGTGTTGCCTACGAGCACCAAGGAAGCCAAGAAGGTGGTCTGCCCCCTTGGATTGGATGTAGAGAGACTCCATGCTTGTCGGAATGACTGCATTATTTATCGCAAGGATGTCCGGTGTGCAACACATCTCGATATAAGCGGGGCAGAAACCAAGACGATGACGAGGAAGAAGTGACGAGTGGTGCCCCTGCAAAGGTTGTATGGTACCTTCCAGTCCTCCCCCGTTTGAAGCGTTTATTCGGTAACAAGGAGGCAAAGCTGCTGCGTTGGCACGAAGAGGGGCGAAGAAAGGACGGGGTGTTGAGATACCCAGCTGATGCTTGCCAGTGGAGGGCAATCGACGCCGAATACCCAGATTTTGGTAGTAATCCGAGGAATATCAGGTTCGATATGAGTACGGACGGAATAATCTATTCGGCAATATGAGCAGCAGACACAGCACATGGCTCATTGTTCTTTGGATCTATAACCTCCCTCCATGGTTGTGCATGAAGCGAAAGTACATGCACCTGCCTATTCTCATTCAAGGGCCAAAACAACCTGGAATGGATCTTAACGTGTATCAACAACTACTGAAGGACGAACTAGCTACGCTGTGGAGAGAAGGGGCTCAGGTCTGGGATGCGAACAGAGAAGAGTTCTTCACTCTGAAAGGCCTGTTGTTCACAACGGTGCAAGATTATCCCGCGTATGGGAACAATGCGTGTCAGTGCACCAAAGGATACGAAGCATGTGTTAAGTGCATGGAAGAAACGATAAGTGTTTTTTTTAGAGGGCTCTAGAAAAATCGTGTTCATGGGACACCAAAGGTGGCTAACCATGAATGACCCATGGAGAGAGGACACGGAAAGGTTCGATGGAACAAAAGAAATCTGTCCAAAGCCTCGCGAGAAGACCGGACAAGAAATCTATGATCTCTTGAATGAAATGGACGAAGTTGAGCCAGGAAAAGGAAAGAAACAACCGCCGGTAAAGGGCGTCTAGAAAAGGAAATCTGTTTTCTGGGAATTGCCCTACTGGCCTCACCTAGACACACGTCACAGCATTGATGTAATACATGTTGAGAAAATGTCTGCGACAGCTTGCTTTGTCTCTTGCTCAATATTCCGGACAAGACAAAAGTCCACCGGCCAGTGTAGCAACCGTCGAGCCGGCCAGCGTACCTTCAGCACCAGCACTTCCCTCGACACGAGATGAAGAGAGTGCGTCTGGTTCGTCCGACGATGCTCGGTCTAGTGAGTCGGGATCGAAAGAAGAGGCGGCGCCCGAGGCAGCACCATCGAAGCCGAAGAGACGGTACAACCCTAGAGGAGGGAACCAGCTGACGAACGAGATATTCGTGGTCACTCGAGTCGGCGTAACAGGTGTTCCTGCAAGTCCCGAGAAGGCTGCGAGGTCGTTCAGCAATACCTACAGGTGCATTGTCCGTGATCATGTCAGATCACATGCCGGGACTTCAAGAAAATGACCGATGCCCAGAAAAAGGTCTTGTTCGACAAGCTGTGGGATAAGTACGCTATCCCAGAGGCTGACAAGGAAAGAGTGCAGCGGAAAGCCAACAGCATCATGTGTGCTGCGCTAAGGACATGGCGATATGAAGCAACGAAGCTGATAGACGCCGATTTCGAAACTGCAGTTAAAACTAAATGGCTGAAGATAGAACTCGAACACTGGGAGGAGTTCGTTGTCGACAAGAAGAGTGACGCATTCAAGGAGAAGAGCTGCCGGGGAAGGAGCTGTGCGTGAAGAACAAATTCCCCCACCACCTTGGCAGCCGAGGTGTTCCAGGGAAGAGACCGATCTGGGCCAAAGAGGACGCCACGCTGATAGCAGCTGGCAAACCGGTTCCCTTCGCCAATATCGAGCAGGAACGCACCCAGATTTAGATGAGGGCGCACACAGTTTCTGACCCAGCTACTGGGTCACCAATTATCATGGACCCCGATCTTCAGGCGGTTTCCGAACTTTTGGTATAATCTAAACCCAGTGTCTTCTTGAAATATACTATTGTGCTTCCAATATGCTAACAGCCCGTACCTTATGCCGTTTCCCTTGCAGAGGCAGCTGTCCCAGCAGCCTACGAGCTCCCAGGAGTCCGTCCAGAGTGAGAGGTGGGAAGACCATCTCTCGAAGGCTCTAGGAATGAGGGAGAAGACAGGGCATGTCCGAGGGATCGGGAGCGGGGCTATATGGGACGAAGTCTTTCCTCAAGACCGCGAGGCTGCCCGCCAGAGGAGGAGAGGAAGGCAAACATCTCTTATGCAGGAGATGATAAGTGTAGCCCAGGAGGCTGGCAAGCTAGCGGCCCCAACAATTTTTAGAGTCCAGAGGCTACGACGCCCGCAATGCATCTCGTCCGCCTGTGCATCCTCATGGACATCAGGGCTCCTATCCTGCTGAATGGAGTAGCTGCGCCTCAGCCTCCGACATCGCCCCCGAATCGCCAAGTCCCGTCGAAGACATCACTGTAAGCTTTTTCGCCACCATGAATCACTTGTATGAGCGCTCTAATTCACAGCATAGTGCGGATGACAATGGGTACCTTGTATTATGCAGGGGCCTACGAAATGCCACCTCACTATCCCTTTGCCCGGCGTGAAGAAGACGGTTGCACATGGCCTAGTATTCCCAACAGTAGGGGACGCGACATGCCATAACGTTGCTATACCTTCCCACATGGCGAGGGTGCAGGTGGACCGTGTCGTCGCGAGTTCAGTGACGTCGCAGTCCTTGTCGCCCCTGAAGAGGATGTCACGAAGCTAGGAGACTGCAAGGGGTACTACATCCTGTGGCCGAAGAGTCAGATAGTTATTCCCGGGGTGTCCTTTCCTAGTACGTCAACCATCCCCTCTCCATCAACCGGAGCCAGCCCGTCTCCGCTCGGCCTGTGCAGTATGCCGGTTTCGTTCGATGATCGGGACGACGTTCTTGCCGAGCAGCAGCACACGACGATCCTTCCGTCCTAGGCAGCAGGAAAGAAGGTCTTATCTCCAAGCACGCTCAATGCCGCAGTGGGCGAAGCGTTGACGGGAGGCAAAAAGGCCTCCTCTCTAAAGCCGGAGAGGAAAAAAAAGACCACACAGACAGGGCGGCACCGCTGCGAAGGAGGCAAGCAAGGAGAGCAATAAAAAGGCATTATCCTTCTAGACATCTGCCGAAACTGTCAAGAAGCCTCGACGATTAGTGTACGAGGCAGGTGAGCCCTTGCTCCCAGATGATGAGGTGCAGAGGTTGCCCGCATAGAGGAAACTTCTCCATGACACGATCATGATGAGGTCACGGAATCGGGATGATTATGAGCTACACTTTAAGGTTGAGGTGCCAAAAGATTTCGGTTTCTTCCTGGACAGACAGCATGACACCTTCGACATCAATTTTGAAGATATCTTTAATTTGTTCAACCTCTTCCGACTCGGCACCATGCTCGTCAGGCTGTGGGCGCTTTACCAAGCCCAAGAGTCTAGGCGTCTGCCCAATTGCGCTTTTGAAATAATGGATCCGGTCGTCATGAACGAGTACTATCTACGAGAAATGAAGCCGGTCCTAATAAATTTCGTCACTGAGTCATTGATATACCATAAGGACAAGGACTACGTACTCATGCCCTGCAACCCTCCGTAAGTTACTTACTACCGTCCCTAGTTTACTTTTCTTAAGCATGTATCCCCGTCTGTTTATATTCCTTCGTTACATTTTATGCAGCGACCACTGGATCCTTATTGTCATCCACAAGCCTTCCAGAATGATATACTATTTTGATTCCCAAAGAAGTGCCAAGCGGGACTACTCTGAAATTAAGAAAGTTCTGGTAGCCGCCTTTTGGGAATACAACTTGCGAGGGGGAGGAGCAGAAAGCAAGAGCAAGAAGCTGATCCACAAATTCAACTTCCCTTACAGGCAACAACCGGAAAATAGCGTTACATGTGGGTACTACGTCTGTGCTCACATAGGCGCGTTCGTCATATCCCACAACCCGCAATGGAGCCAGGATCAATTCAATAACTTCATACACGACCTGGCCGACGATAAGTATGACTGGAGGAAGGACTTTGTCCGCATCCAGAAGACCTTCGCGTACGTTATCAACAACGAAGTCATCCGGCCAAGCGGCGATTTTTACGCGGGAGTCCAATTACCCGCTTACCGCCGCACTGGAAGTACTAGCCAAGCGTCATAGATGTAGATTAGTAGGGCTAGTGAGAATAAATATTGTTAAATTCATTTGTTTGTCGTTTGAATTCATTGTAAACTTGCTTTTATATGTTACTTAATATTTATGATATTAATTGCTATATGTGCTTAATATTTGTGATATTAAATTACTATATGTGCTTAATATTTGTGATATTTAATGCTATATATGCTTAATTTTTGTGATATTAATTGCTATATATGCTATTCAGATATGTTTTAAAAAAATTATACAAAAATACTTCCACTGACGGGCCGCGCCACTTATCCATCAATGAAAGTACTACTACTACTGACGGGCGGATGATCATAGCCCGTCAGTGAAAGTACTCTCAGGTGGCGCCCTGCAAGTCTTTCCACTAACGGGCAGGACGCACCCGTCAGTGAAAGTCTGCATCCGCCCGTCAGTAGAAGTATAACTTCCACTGACAGGAGGTTACTAACGGGCTCGTTGCCCGTGAGAGATTGCCCTTTTGCGCCCGTCAATAAAAGTGTTTCCTGAGGTAGTGTAATATCATTAGATTTGTATTTAGAAGTATTTACTATATAAATATAGTAATTATTAGTTAAAATCTTATTTTAACCAATTAAAATGCGACTTATATACGTGAACGAAAATATTAACTGAGGCTCGCTTAATCGCTGCTCCCTTTTCCACGGTATACATAACATAGATGTACAGAATATAAGTAGATAGATAGTGTAGATGGTGGTAGGGCGAATGCCGATCGAATATCCCATCGTGTTGCATGGATAGTTTTGGCCGGATCTAAGATAAATTCATATATTCCCGTATTAGAATATGAATTGGATGACCATCCAACATGACCCAATTAGTTCCTTTGTCCATCCGACTTGTACATCCGCTAGATACGATGACCTTAATTCTATAGGTGATACTGCTCACGTCATAGAGTTGGAAAAGAAACACCATCACAGGCCCCGTGCACTGGCAAGTCGTCTTCATATTGGATGTAATTTTCACTTTAAACCCTCTTTGTGATGGTAACGAGCTAATCTCGTTTAATTATCAATTCCCATCATTAGCATCGGATTGGGAACAAAATTAATTGTGATATTATTCTCTCTTGAAAATGCGAAGGTAAATTCGTCCTTGGATCTATTTCCCATGAAATCGATGCAGAACACTCCTTTCTCACCAATCACCGAATGGTGTTGTTGGAGAAGGAGGGGTGGACAAGGGTGGATGGTGACGTGGCGACGCTGGTTGTGAGTAAGAGAGACAGGAGTGAGGGCAGTGGAAAATGTGCGTGAAGCTCCGGGTGGCTGTAACACATGACATATGAGGTATGTTGGGACAAATGGGTATCAGAATAGTAACTCTACAATAGAAACTGTAATAATGTATAACTCTTAAGCGAGTAAGTTTAACAACATATTCACACAAGTGGTCATATGACCAAGTATCAAATGCACAGCCAAAAATTATAAGTCGCTTGGAAGCCACAAATAGTGAAGCCAAAAGTGACAGTGGAACAAAACAAAGGGGGGCTAACAAAACCTAGGCAAGACAACTACCTAGGAGCCGAGCAACTGCTCATTGTTGACGTTGATCTCTATAAAGAAATCATCCTAGAATGAATGATCTCATTTGCACAAAAATATCAACGCTGCAATATGAGTATAACGTACTCCATAAGACTTACAAGAAAATAGTAATAGATGCATTAGGTATCAATAAGGCATAATTATGGACTAATTTGTACAAAGTTAAGTTTTTATTTTTCATTACTCTAAATAGATTCTTCTAAAACTACTCTATTACTTTTGTCATCATCAACTTACGATCAACTCAACTCTTCCTCAAACCACCTATGAGTAAGTAGTTACTTACTTCTCTAAACTAAAGTTACAATTTTAGAGTAACATTAAAGTTGTCTAATTCGAGACAGGTAATTATCAAGTTGTCCATAACTGCTAACACAACCATTTGAATAGTTTTAACCCCGTAGGGGTGTACATCTTTACCTACATATATCGATCGACTCCTAATGTCATGCAATTAGTACACTTCATGAGGCATACCGCGGAGAATGATCGAACACTATCATGATAATGCTTTCGACTTAGCTATGAGCCAGTCCTATGGGCCAACCCGTCTACACTAATCCGGTCGTTAACTCAGACACAGTCCCATAAGTTGTGAATCGGGGTTTATCTCTAGTCTTCCCAAGACCATGTGTCCACCCACCCTTATATTGAGATATCATATCATGTTTCATCCACGCTGTAATTGGAAACCACAAACTAAAACAGCTGACATACTAAGTCTAGTCATGAGCAGTTTCATTATATCACCAATGTAGAAGTACGCAAATCTTGGGTCAATATGCATCAGAAACTGAGTTTGCGGGAAGACGAGACAACCCACCATGTTCCCCAGCATGGCTTCTCATCTAAGTCCAATGATTATTAGTCAAGTTCTTTAGTTACGTTCTAGTAGTCTGTAGACAACATCACATGTAACTCACCCATGATATATTGATTCATCGGATCATACGAGGGATCATGACTTGACAAGTCTAAGAATGACTAAGCATGTGATAATAAGATGACTGATTGCTAAATACTCGACTAACTCTTAATCATGCTAGATTGGAAGGGATTGACATGACATTTAGGTTACAAGGCAGTTTCATGCAAAGAATAGGAATTTAATCGTCGAGATCACTTACATCGTGACTTTCTAGTGCTATCAAGAAGCAGCAGAAACACTAGAAAATGATATAACAACAGTTACTATTATTGGAAATTCATTAGCTTGACTAGGACATGGACTACACGGCATGACATAGTACTCTCAAAACAAAGACTAATACAAGTGGAATCAAGTTAATCAAAGCTCCGATGTTTAAGATATCGCATTCTGAGAAATCTCTAGCAAGAGGAAAATAACTAGATTCTTCTTTGTAATCATTTTATTCCTCCTACTATGCAAACATGCATGAAAATGGTATAAACAGATAGTATTCATTTTTTTGAACATTTTGGTATTTTATTCATATTTTTTGACTTAATATGAATTAGTTATGAATTATCTAAGATTAAAACCATTTAAAATGTTTTCTATAAATATATATAATTCATTTTTATTTAAATAAAATGAATTACTTTTATCACGCAATGGTCACATTCAATGACAGGTAGGGCTAGGGGGTCAAAGCAGACCAGGTCAGCTCTGACCGGTCAAAATGGCCACTAGACCCACATGTTAGTGACTCAGTCACTTTAGTTCACACATGTTTTAATTAAGCTGAGTCCAGATGTTGGTGATACCAGGGGTTAAGTTACTGGTTTAGTTTATTTAACAGGTCGGGCCGGCGTGTCAGCAAATAGTTAGGGTTTAAACCTGTTGGCTTAACAGTTTAACCGTTCTGACCGTTGGGTCCCGCCAGTCAGTGACTAGCCGATGGCTCACCGCTGGCGAGCTTGTGCATGTTTGCACTACGGTGGGTCCCTATTGGAGGCCAAACTGCAAACAGCGTGAAAAGAGGTCTCAGCTGCGGGGAAGGAGATCGTGTTTGTAGTGACACAGTCTACCGACCGCGTGAAGGAGACGTCGAGGCGGATGGTGGGCATGGCGCACGTCACTGAGTCCATCACAAAAGAGGAAGCGGTGTGGAAGTCGACTTGGTGGCAGCCGGACAAACAAGCTGTTAAGGGATGGCTTATGGTGGGGAGATACTTGTCGCCTTACTGTGCCAACCCTCACGCCATCATCACCATACTCAAGCGTGCATGGTGTCTAGAAGGCAAGCTCACGGTCCAGTGTGTTGGAGGCTACAAGGACCGCTTTCTCCTCACATTCGACGTGGAGGGGGATCATCGCTTTGTGCTTTGGGACGGTCCTTGGATGTTTCAAGGGGACGTGGTGCTGCTAGTGGGTTTCGACAGCCACGACCATGCTGCTAATATTAATCTCAATGTTCTTCATATTTGGGTGTATATTAGGGATCTTCCTTTCCCTCTTATGACAAAGGACATGAGGTATACGCTCAGTGCCAAGCTCCCAATTGGCTTGGCCCTATAGTGGTGGCTCAAGATCAGGGCCAAGGAGAATGGGGAGGACAAACGGTATGTGCTGAAGTATGAGAAGTTGCCAAGATTTTGCTTCTTTATGGTGTTATAGGACACAATGAGAAGTTCTGCACGCTGCCCCCCCGACAAGCGCCCGTGGTGCAGTCCACCACCGACCTCCATACCTCTCGCTACAAGAGTTTGAGTGCAGGATCTAGATCTTTCCGGCTAAGGCCAAGAGTACATGGTGAGTCCTGGCTTTCAACTCACCGGCTACACTGACTACTGTTGTCATGGTCAACCACGTTGAGGATGAACATGTGGAAGATGGTAGCCACTGCGAGCCGGCAGAGATCATCGCGAATGTGGCTGATGTCGTGCATAACCTGCACGTTACGGGCTCGTCTGCGGTGACGACGGCAATGGTTATAGCTACGATAACACCTGCCCTGGGGGAGCAGCCACCTATGTGCGGTGAGATACCATGCAAACGTTGGCTTCGGTTTTATCGGGAGGAGGCAGACGTCGAGGCACAACATGGCACTGAAGCCTTGACTGTTTCAGTGCTCGATGGTGAGAATTCCCTAATTAGGGAGTTAAGGGCTAAGGAAGCCAATGGGCAGCAGAGTCTCAATACTAATGAGGTCACTTCTGTGTTGGGCAAGAGAGCTGCTATAGAGGAGAGGGAGTATTTTGCTGATTGTGGTAGGGCAAGCTTTGATGTGCGTGTGGGTTGTAAGCATGTGTGTGCTGTTGTTTTTCCAAAGGAGATGCGGAGTCTGCTGGGGCAGAGGAGGGAAAGGAAGCAACCAGTCTTGAGGCTACCGGGGAACTGACGGGCACGCATGTGGCGCCCGTCAGGATCTAGGAAGTGCTTAGTTGAAATTGTTGAGGCTTGGGGCAGTCTTGGATAGTTCAAAAGCTTGTGTGTCTCACAAGATCTTCCTTTTAGAGATTCGACAAAATAAGGTAAAAGATGGGGGACTGCGGTATCGCTTAGGTATGAGTAATGTTTTTCACTATTTCGGTTGATGGTAAAGGTGGAGGCCTTGCTTTGTTCTGGGATGAGTGTGTTGAGGTAGAGGTTAATAAGTTTGGTGAGCATTGATTGATGTAAAAGTTTCCCTTCCGCCTTCTGAAATAATATGGAGATGTATTTTTGTTTATGGTGAGCCTCACACTCATTACTATATGATGTGGGATCTTCTCAGAGGATTAAACCTCTCGGTATGGGTCCATTGTTGATGATTGGGGATTTTAATGAAGCTATGTAGCAGCATGAGCATTTTCATCTTCTCATCGACCGAATAGACAGATTGTGCAATTTCCGTGATGTTTTGTTTGATTGTGATTTGCATGATATAGGCTATGATGGGTTACCATGGACTTATGATAATAAACACTATGGAAGAAGGAATGTCAGAGTTCGTTTGGATCGTGCGTTTGCTTTTGTTGCTTGGTCTTTGATTTTCCTCATGCTCAGCTACAACATCTTATCAGCTTGCGATCTGATCATTGCCCTATTTTGCTACAACTAATTAATTCTTCAAATAGGAGATAGGTGGCACAAAGCTTGAGATATGAGGCCTCCTGGGAAAGAGAGGGTGCATCTCTTGATTCTCAAGTCTAGAAGTTTTGGGGTAAGCGGCGGTCGACGCAAGATTTATGTGGCGTTGCTACTAATCTAAAAATTTTGATGAACTCATTGCATTTGTGAAGTTGGCAAACATTGCTTCAGTACCTAAAAAATTAGAAGCTGCAAGGAAGAAGGTTCAAGAGTTGAGTAGTAGACAGGATGAGGCTGCTATTAGGGAAAGGAAGAAAATGATGGTCGTTATGGTTATTATATAAGGAGGAACTTGTATGTCAGAAGTGCTCTAGGCCAGTGGCGGAGCTTCAGCCCGGCAAGCCTGGGCAGCTGCCCGGGCTCCATTTTCTCTTGGGCTCTCTTGGGCTTAAGCGCAGTAGCAGTGATTGGCCCGCGGCCGCGCGCCGCGCCCCTGTGTTGCACGCCATGCAGTACGCACGAATCGAATCCATCACTAGAAGTCTAAAAGGCACACACATACACAACAGAACACACTGCCCAGCACTTGAGAACACCGATACTGGCGATAGGCGAGGCGGCGACACGGGCACACGGCGACACCAGGACTCCGCGTCTCCGACTCTCCGCTGCAGCCTGCAGGTAAAGACGTTGCCAAAAGGTTTATTTATCTACTTCTCAGTTCCCACCTAAAATCTGAGCAACAGAGCAAGGATAATCAATTTAGGTTTTGTTCTTTCTTGAATCATAGTTTTGAATCTTTAATTTCAGAAAATGCGGAGGTATTTAATTAATAGGGCAAGCCCTGGCACCGAGAATGATGTACAAACGGAGCAAGAATCCACTTTTAATGTTGACATCGTAAATGAGTTTAATCCAGATGAAATTGTGTGTGATCCTGCTCTCAGAAGACAAATTGCGTCATATGCTCCGGAAATTCAAGATCAAGTGAGGAGAGCATACATATTGAAGGGACTGACCCAACCAGTAATAAAATTTCCTCGTACAGGTCCACGAGCATTTTGTCAATCATGGTACCAAAAGTACAATTGGATAGAATATAGTGCATCCAAGGATGCAGCTTTTGTTTCTATTGCTTCCTTTTTAAGCATCCAGGAAGAGCCGAACGCTTTGGTTATGAAGTCTTCACCAAACCGGTTTTAAGGATTGGAAGCATGCATATAAAGCTTACCGCGATCATATTGGTGGTGTGGGTAGTGGTCACAACAATTGTGTTCGGCATTGTGATGATTTTAAAAATCAAAATCAAAGTGTGGCAACCAACTTGGCTAGACTTACGGATAAATCAAAAGAATTATATAAAATCCGTTTGACTTCTTCTCTAGAATGTTGTAGATATCTCATGGCACAAGGCTTATCTTTTCATGGCCACGATGAATCATCTACTTCTTTGAACAAGGGCAACTTTCTAGAGATGATAGATTGGTTGAAAGATAGCAATGAACAAGTAAGAGATGCTTTTGATCGTGGTGGAAAAAATTGCATGATGACTTCTGGTGAGATTCAAAAGGATCTTGCAAGGTGTTGTGCGGAAGAAGTCACCGAAGTGATTATGGGAGAGCTTGGTGATAGACAATTCTCCGTGCTTATTGATGAGTCACGCGATATATCCGTGAAAGAGCAAATGGCGGTAATGTTGAGGTGAGTAATTGTCTTGTAGTTCCATTTATTTATTTTCCATTCTTGGTGCAGCTGCCCTTTATTTAGTCACTATCTATATTTTTTTGTAGATATGTGAGCAAAGGGAAGGTTGTGGAACGATTTCTCTGTCTATACCACATCAAAGATACTACATCGGAGGCATTAAAGTTAGCTCTTGTTCAGCTTCTTGATCATTACAAATTACCAATTTCAAGGATACGAGGGCAAGGATATGACGGAGCTTCAAATATGAGAGGTGAATTTAATGGCTTGCAAAGAAAGATTCTAGATGAAAACCCTTATGCTTTCTATGTCCACTGCTTTGCCCATCGTTTGCAGTTGGTTGTTGTGGCTGTTGCTAGTTCTTCTTGCTCATATATTCATGATTTTTTTGAGTATGTCTCATTAATTGTTACCACAACAAGTTCATCTTGTAAGAAGATGGAAGTATTGGTGGAAGAACTCACAAAGACATTTTGGAAAAGCTTGAGAGAGGTGAAATATCCACAGGAAGAGGCTTGCATCAACAAACTAGTCTTGCTAGACCTGGAGATACAAGATGGGGTTCACATCATAGAACTTTGCTTCGTTTGGACCAAATGTGGGCCTCTGTGATAAAAGTTCTTAGCACGGTTGATGCAAATGGACGTAATCCGAGTCACGCGGCAGGTTGCATAGAAAAGATGGAGTGCTTCAGGTTTGTTCTTGTTTTGAAGCTTATGCTAAAGTTGTTTGGTATAACAAATGAGCTTTCACAACTCTTGCAAAGAAAGGATATAAATATTGTGCATGCCATGGAATTAGTTAATGATGTCAAATTTCGGTTGGCCACCACGAGAGATGGTGGTTGGGAGAGTCTTTTTGACGAGGTCCAACAATTTTACAGTTCCAAAGGTATTCTGGTGCCAAATATGAATGATGAAATACCGGTTCGGGGCCGCTCGAGGCTAGAGGGAAGGACTATCACCAATCTTCATTTTTATCGGGCCGAGATTTTCTATGTTGCTATTGACAAAAATATGTGTTGAGATGAATCATCGCTTTGGTGACTCAAATCAAGAAATACTTACATGTTTCTCATGTCTTAACCCCAAGAATTCTTTCTCCAAGTTTGATGTAGAGAAGCTTTCTCGTCTTGCTGAAATTTATAGTGCGGATTTCTCTGATGTTGATCGTTGCAATATTGAGGGACCAACTTGAGACTTATGTTCTTCATTTGAGAAATCATGTTGCCTTTTCTGATTGCAAAGATGTTGAAAGTTTGGCCACAAAAATGGTTGAAACCGAGAAACATTTGGTATTTCCATTGGTTTACAAGCTCATTGAGTTGGCTTTGTTAATGCCGGTGTCAACGGCTTCTGTTGAGAGAGCTTTCTCGGCGATGAAGATTATCAAGTCTAAATTGCGTAACAAGATCAATGATAATTGGTTCAATCACTTGATGATATGCTACACCGAGCGAGAAATATTTAAATCACTTGATGATGTTGTTGTTACTCGACGGTTTCAAGCCATGAAGACTCGAAAAGGGATTTTGCCAAGGCGTCATTAGAAATTTATTGGTATGTTCCATGCTTTCTGATGCGAATAAGTTTTTACAACTCTATGTATTACTAATTCTTATTGTTTTTATTCTTGCAGGGTCTCTTTTGAGTGTTTCAAGTGAGCATTTGAATGTCTAGACTTTTGTTCATGACTCCAATTGTCAAGTAAGCTATTAGTTGTCGTATTTATTTCTGTTATCAAAATTATGTGTAGAAACGGTATCGTATCGGAACTATCGGTTGTTTGACTTTCAAACTATTGTGATTTACAGTTCTCAAAATTAGTGCTTATAGTTGCATAATATTTATCCAAATATCCGATTACAATTGTCGGTCTTTTTACTTACCTTGCGGTCCGCCCAGGCTGCTAATTATTCCTAGCTCCGGCACTGCTCTAGGGTGTCTTGGTTAAAAGATGGAGATCCGACTGCTTATTTTCATAGAAAGACTTCTTGGAGAGCAAAGAAGAATAAAATTGTTATGTTAATGAAGGATGATTGGCAAGTTACTGATCTTTTGGAGGATATTCATATGATGGCTAATTCATTTTTTCAGGATTTATATTCTTTTGATGAAAATGTGGACCCCTTCTTTTATTTGAGCCTTGTCCAGCCGAAAATTGATGAAGGTATGAATGCTTTCCTTATGCAAACCTTTTACTGATGAAGAAATTGGTGATGCCCTATTCCAGATTGGGCCACTAAATGTGTCCGGTCTGGATGGCCTCCTGGCAAGGTTCTTTAGCGTAATTGGGAGGTGCTACGGGATGATATTGTTCTTGCAGTTAAGGAATTTTTTGTTCACAGAGTTATGCTAGAAATTAATGATACAATGATTGTCCTTATTCCAAAGAAGAAGAGTCCAGCGGAGCTCAAAGATTTCAGGCCCATCAGCTTATGCAATGTTATATAAGGTTATCTCAAAGTGTTTAGTCAACCAATTGCGACCTCTATTATATGATATGGTACCTACTCAAAGTGTTTTCATCCCTGGATCGTATGATTACAGATAATGCTCTTGTTGCCTTTGAGTGCTTCCATGCTATATATAAGAACAATAGTGGTCGATTTGATTTCTGTGCTTACAAGCTGGATATGGCAAAGACTTATGATCGGCTTTGAAGGGCATGTTGCAAGCCATGGTTTTTTCACTATTAGGATAAACTAGCGCGGGAAACGTTTTTAATTATCTTTATGTATTTTACTTGTACGTGTGATATTATATCAGTACGGGAAATAAAAGTTCAACTCGCGAGCCGGCCTGTTAGGCATTGTACTGAGGCGTCCATTTAGGTACAATTATGATGATCTATCGGATGTGATTTGTTTAATTATCTTTATTATTTTACTTGTATGCGTGTTATTAGATCAGTACTGATTGCGTGGGAAACGTTTTGGTTATCTTTATTTTTTTACCTGCACGTGTGATATTAGATCAGTACTAATTGCGCATCAAATATTTTTAGTTATCTTTAATTTTTATCCGTACGCGTGATATTAGATCAGTACAAAAATAAAAGTTCAAATCGCGAGTCAACCTGTACTGAGCCGTCTATTTAGGTACATTTATGAGCCGGCCTGCTAGTCGTTATATCGAGCCATCTATTTATGTACAGTTATGATGATCTATCGGATGTGATCTGTTTAGATACAATTATGAAGATCTATCGGCCGTGATCTGTTTAGGTGCAGTTATGAAAATCTATCGGCTGTGATCTGTTTCGATGCAGTTATGAAGATCTATCGGCTGTGATCTGTTTAGGTACAGTTATGAAGATCTATCAGCTGTGGTCTAGTAATAATAAAAGGGTCCACCAAATTAACGATCGGATGTTTTGTTTTTTGTGAGAATTTCTAGTCTTTCTCTATTTTTTCTATTATATTCTGCTTTTAGTATATAATAGATTGGATTATGACTTGTGTGACTATGGTCAAATACTCTATGCGCTTCAACGGACAACTTCTTGAGTCTTCTCTCCCACCCGTCAGGGTGAACCTTTGTCTCCCTATTTGTTTCTATTTGTCGCTATCAGTCTCTAACTTTTAATGATGCTATTAACAGAGTGTGTAGCTTCAGATTTGCAAGTGTGCTTCGGGTATTTTGCATTTGCTTTTTGTAGACGACTGCCTCCTTTTCTTCAAGGCATCTTTGGATCAAGCTCTAGTGGTGAAACAAGGTGTTGTGCAAGTATGAGGTGGGTACAGGGCAATTGTTGAGTCCTTCAAAATATTCTATTATGTTTTGGAGAGGGCTGCAGTATTAGAGTTCAGACTATGATTACTACCCCTCTTTATATCGTGCTTGAGAGCTTTGATGATAAATACCTTGGTTTGCCGGTTCCTGAGGGGCATATGAAAGCCGGCAAGTTTCAGTTCATTAAGGACAAATTCTTAAATCCTCTCTCAAATTGGCTAAGAAATACCTACCTTGTGGAGGTAAGAAAATCCTAAATAAATCTGTTTTGCAAGCTGTGCTTACTTATGCTATGGGTGTTTTCAAGTTTCTTATTAAATCTATTTTGCATGCTATGCCTACTTATGCTATGGGTGTTTTTAAATTTTTAGCTCAGAACTTTTGGTGGGGTGATGAGAAGGAGCACAGAAAGATTAATTGACTGTCTTGGGATAAAATAGTGAGACCTAAAGAGCAGAGAGGTATTGGTTTTTGAGTCCTCCATCTTTTTAATCAAGCTTTATTAGCAAGGCAAGCGTGGCGGTTGATGGAATTTTCGGACAGCCCGTGTGCATGGCTTTTAAAGGCAAAGTATTTTCCTAATGGGCATTTGCTCAACATGGCATTCCCACGGCATTCTTCGGTGAGTTGGCAGGGCATTGAGCATGGCTTGAAGCTCTTTAAACAAGGGATTATTTGGAGAGTTTATTGATAATTGGATCCCACGGGGCTTGTGTTTGAAAATAACTGGTAAGGGAAACAATTCTAGGCTTAAATGGTTAACTTATTTATCCTGAGATCTAGGTGTTAGAATGAGGTCTTAATTCGCCATATTATGTACACTCGTGATGCAGATGCCGTGCTTGGCATCCGGATTCCCTCCCAAGTGGAGGATGATTTTGTTGCTTGGCATTTGGAGAAGAATGGATGTTTTAGTGTTTGTAGTGCATATAAACTTGCTCTTTGTAATAGATCAGCGAAATGGATGAGGGTCGACACAGTGGGGCTGCTAATGTAGATAGAAAAATTTGGAATGTTATTTGGCTAGATAAGGTTCTTCACAAGGTGAAGGTGTTTGCTTGGAGGCTAGCGATGGATAGTCTTGCCCAGTTGAGGAATAGATGGTGGCAACATCTTGATACTCAACCAACCTATAATATTTGTGAAATGGAGGGGGAAGATGGTTTCATGTTGTGATCAACTGTACAAAATCTCATGGCCTTCGCTTTGCTCCCCTGGAGGGATGGGATTTACCAGGGGAGGACAAATTTATATGATATGGTCCCAATTGGCTTCTGAATCTTCTGATACATGAGGAGATGGACGCTCGGCTATAAATTGTGGCGAGTATGGCTCCATCGGAATAACATTATTTTTGGGATGGAAAGGCTTCGATTTTTGGCTCGGTTCAGTTTCCTCCAAAGTTATGTTCTAAATTTTTCTAATGGGCTGAGCGGTGTTCCTTCAGTTGATTTAAAAGGCAAGTCGCCGTTGTCTTCACCCCCACTGTTGCTCATCTGGTCTCTGGGCTTGAGATGCCAAGTTCAAGATAGATGGCATCCTCCTCCTGTTGATTGGGCGAACGTTAACGTTGATGCCAGTTTTGATTGGAACACCAGCACGGGGAGCACAGGTATTATCATAAGGGATTCGTTTGGTACAGTTTTAGCATCGTCCTGGCATTATGTACCTCACTAGTGTAGAGGAAGCTGAGTTAAGGGCCTGTTTGTATGGGCTACAATTAGCTTTGAATTTTCGTACGTCGATCATTTTGGAAACTGACTGCCTTCTTGTGCCTTTTTTACTTCGATGGATTCTAATAGTTCCTCCCTTCGAGATTTGAAGCAAGAAGCTTTTGTCTGGTGAAGTGTTTGTCCCAGGTGCATATTGTTAAAGTTCATAGGAGCGTTGCTCATAATATTGCGCTTTTTTTTTGTAAGTGGGACAAGTGTGAAGGCGAGTTATTATGTTCGGCTCCGACCTGCAGTCGGTTTTGCTTAGAAACGATTGTCATAACATTGGTTCCGATTAATATATTGTGTTTTGTTTTAAAAAAAAACATGGATAGTTTAGATCTAATCTAAACTCATCAACACGTGTGTCTACGATTTATGATTCTTGTATTGTGTAGTGATCGTAGCATATGACTAATTTACACCGTCATAATCTAAGTTCACTATAATAAACAGTGTAGATTTTTTCTCTTTTTCTCGAGTAACCTGAGAAACCATTCGGTCCATCAAAATAAACGGTATAGATCTTTTACTTTTCTCTAGAGCTATTTATCTATTTGGCACTCCAAAATAGACGGACGTAGATTCTTTTTTCTATAGAACTAATATCTGGCACCACCAAAATAAATTATATGGATCTTTTCTTTTTATCCTGATTAGTGTTAGATTTCTAGCTTTTGATCATGTGAAAATTTCTGAACCTCAGAAACAATGTGGTACCTTCAATCTTATGTGAGGACTCATCTGAGCAATTGCGTAGCTAGTACTATAATTTTCATACCCGAATATATGCTATAAATAAATTTCATATACAACAACGAAGTCTAGTCTTTAATATTTTATTAAAGAATAAGAAAGTCTTTTATCTCTTTTGTGAAACGCAATTTAATTTCATATTTCTTTATTTATTATATTAAAACTTATAGAAAGTACTATAAATAATGGATAGTTAGAGGAAAGAAAATGAAAGAAGATAATAGAACATAAACCACATATTAATAGAGTAATTATTAGTCAACATCTTGTCTTAACTAAATAAAATATGTCTTATATCCTAAGACGGAGTGAGTATTTTCCACGTACTTACCTGGGAAGCAGGACTTGGCTACGGCCACCCGAGCCTGTTTTTTATTAGTCCCAAACATGAAGAAGTTTATCCTTGGAACTTTACATATGAGTTAAGGAGTGTACTACTTTATTTGAAAACAACTGTAGGGGAGTTTGAATCGCGTGCGGCACTACATGTAACGTACGTGTAATAGTATTTCTGTTGTCCTAGTACGAGCTGATATATGTTTTATTTAACACGACCTAATAGATCCTTACCGTATAATGGTTGTGGGTCACCTAATGAACATGTCTGATAATCTTTGTTTTTTTGTTGTTGAGAATTTCTACCTTTCTTTAATTAACGTGAGAATTTTCTTTTTCTCAGAAGGTGTCACCTGTTATTTATAGATTTATAGATATATAGATTGTTGGTTAAGGTGGCAAACTTACATCCTACTTGTCGAGATGGACAAGTGCCTTAGTTTGTTGGCAAACGAGGGGATTCCAGTATTCCAATTCTCTTCGAAGCACACGCAAACACACCGCAAAACTATACACAAACCGATCAAACGCAGCTCTGAAAAAAAAAGACGAAAACGAAGTAAAAAAATCGCCAGCATGGCGCGCCTCTTCGCCGACTCCTCCTCCTCCTCCTCCCTCTCCAGCGACGTCGCCACCGCCGCCGTCACCACCACCACCACCTCCTCCTCCTCCGCGCGGCCTCTGCCCTCCCCATTCCCCGACCTCGGCGTTCCGCTCTCCGCCGCCGACCTCCGCACCACCGCCTACGAGCTCCTCGTCGCCGCCTCCCGCGCCACCGGCGGCAAGCCCCTAACCTACATCCCCCAGTCCACTTCGACCGCCTCCTCCACCACCACCACCACCCGTTTCCACCTCCTCCGTATCCACCTCGACATCCTCGTCCGCCCTGCAGCGCTCGCTGACGTCGACGGCGGCCAGCAAGGTGAAGCTGGCGCTCGGGCTCAGGTCCTCGGCGTCTTCCAAGGGCGGGAGGGCGGCGCCGCGGCGGCCGGCAACGGTCGTGGAGCAGGTTCGGGTGCAGTTGCGCGTAACCGAGCAGGCCGACGCAAGGATCCGCCGCGGGCTGCTCCGAATTGCCGCCGGCCAGGTCGTCATCTCGCTTCCTTGAAATGTAGCTTTATTTTTTACGAGTTCTTGTTTCCGTGGTTGTTGCAGTGTCGGTGGGTGCACGCTTGTACTAGATCTCGGTTTGGGTTCGTGTTAGTTCTATGCGGTTGGTAGACTGGTAGTATGAGCGGCCAGTGTTGTGTCTCAATTTGGTGATCTTGGGAGACCATGGAATTTAGTTTTCTTGAGTTAGTTTATGGTTGTGGTCGCAGTTGAATGCGGCACAGCCCTATTTTGTCAGGAGAGGTAGGAAACTTTGCTCAATATTCTGCATGACCCGATTTAGTGGAGTGATTGCATAGATCGGCTTGTGCTGCAAGTAGCTAGCCTCCTCTCCTTGGTCTCTGTCCTTTTGTAATTTGTACTTGAATGCTTGCTTAATGATGATGTTTTCTTGCTTTTATATGGGCTTGCGTGCTCCAATTATGAGCAGTATAAAGTACTACTGAGTTGGCAATGGAAAAAATGACCATGTCGACCTGGGGTTCCATTCTACATATAAGATGAAATAAGAAGCATAGTTTTGTTTTGATTTGAGTTTCCTTTTTTATGCTTTGCTCATGTGATCGCTTCCAGCTCCAAGTGAAAAAGTGCTAAATATATTACTTCAGGCGAGGTATTCAAATGTCAATTGTTGTGTTTGGCAGTTCTGATATCTTTTATCTCATGAAATCTATGCGAACTGTCAAGATGCCTAAGTTTTCATTGGATATCTTCACGGCTTGTATTGGCCATTCATTCTTATCATTGTGGGTGCTTTACCGCGCTTCTCAGATAGCAATGCAACAATAACCAGAAAAGAGGGTTGATCAAAATTTAGGGGATGATGTTTTAGTTAATATATGCACTACCTAGGTGGACGCTCTAAAACATAGATATTAAGCTTTATATCCTCTCGTTGAGATTTGTTTGGTAACCTCTGTTTCCTGTTTTGTTGTGGATTTCAGGTCAATATCCACATGGAAAACGTGAAATGTATGTTTCCTTTTATACATATATCAGACCTGAACTGTATGCTCACTTTTTTCCTGTAGATCAAGGACGTCGTTAGGACATTCTTGTTTGTCTGAAATTGCTAACCTTCAGCAAGTGTTCAAATTTGGGAACTGAATTACTTTAGTGCCCTATTAATTTTATTAGTCGAGTCACCATCGGTTATAGCTCTGCACTTATTCATGTAGAACTTTAGAGAACCATTTCTGTTATTTCTAGGCAGATTTTAACTTTAAGATTAACTTTCACTTTTATTTTTCTTGAAACAGCTTGGTAAACGTGTGGAATCTATTATTTTTCCCTTGGAGTTCCTGCAGCAGTTTAAAGCATCAGATTTCCCTGATACCCTAGAGTACGTGGACTGGCAGTTGAGGAACTTAAAGCTTCTTGAGGCAGGTTTGCTGGTACACCCGCATGTTCCGTTAAGCAGATCGGGACATTTCTTCACAGAGACTGCGGCAGATAATTCATAGAGCATATGATAGGCCACTTGAAACTGGGAAGAACTCCGAATCGATGCAGGAGCTGTGCAGTGCTGTCATGTCCCTTGCTGGTAGATCCCTCGATGGAAGCTCTGATGGATGCCACTGGGCAGATGGCTTTCCATTGAATCTCCATATCTACCAAATGTTGGTAGAAGCTTGCTTTGATAGCGAGGATGGTACTGTGGTTGATGAGATTGATGAAGTGATGGGTTTGTTGAAGAAGACTTGGGTTATTCTTGGCATTAATCAGATGGTTCACAACCTCTACTTTACTTGGGCATTGTTCAACCATTTTGTCATGTCGGGCCAAGTAGACATTGAGTTGCTTTCTGCTGCAGAGAATCAGTTAACTGAAGTTATAAAAGATGCAAAAACCACAAAAGATCCAGATTACTGTGACATATTGACCTCCACTTTAAGTTCGATAATGGGTTGGACAGAGAAAAGACTGCTAGCTTACCATGAAACTTTCAATACTAGCAATATTGTTTCCATGCAAGGTATTGTGTCAATAGGAGTCTCAGCTGCGAAGATTCTTGTCGAAGATATATCCCAAGAATACCGTCATAGAAGGAAAGAAGACACTGATGTGATACGCAGCAGGATAGAAACCTATATACGGTCCTCACTCCGTACTGCTTTTGCTCAAGTAAGTTCCAATTATGAAGTTTCTGAGCTTGGCTCTTTTAACTCATTAAGAATGAATAATGCAAAGTTCATGCTTTTTTGTTTGTTATTGTCATCATTCCCTCTGTCTCACCATGAGTGCCAGAATTTTTTTAAACAGTGCTGCAAACTTAAGACATTAAACATTGCTGATAACTGTCATTAATATTGATCTGTTTATTTGTAGTTTTACAAAGTGTTATGAAATGCTAGATCTTAATATTGATCTTTGAGACTCCTTGCGGTATTATGTCAGTAATGTCTATCGATTCTGACATTCTGTTGATTTGTGCAGAGAATGGAGGAGGCAGACTCAATGCGATCATCAAGGAACCCTGTGCCAATTCTTTTAATCCTTGCAAAGGATATTGGTGACCTTGCTAGCAAGGAGAAAAATATGTACAGTCCAATATTGAAGAATGGCACCCGCTTGCTTCAGATGTTGCGGTTACACCCTTCATTCTTGCTTTGGAATGAGCTGAAGCATTTATAGCTGGGCTTACAAAGCTGACACCAGACACGGCTCAAGTGCTTAACGCGGCTGACAAGTTAGAGAAGAATCTAGTTAATATTGCTGTTGAAGATTCTGTGGATAGTGATGATGGAGGCAAGTCATTGATCAGAGAGATGCCACCGTATGAAGCTGAAAGTGTGATCGCTAATCTGGTCAAAGCATGGGTAAAAGAAAGAGTGGACGGACTTAAGGAATGGGTTGACCAGAGTTTACAGCAGGAGGTGATCTTTACTCACAGTCTCATACCATATCTATAGTAGTAACCATGAAATTCAGTTTTTTAGTCTTTCCCAATGAATGGATCCCAATGTTATCCATTCATTTAGTATGTCGTAGCCTTTCATAATGTCATCCCTTAATCATAACCTTTGCAACCTTTTATAGTTTATCCATGTTTGGCATGAGATCAAATTAGTATATTTCTCCATGCAACTTAGCAACTACTATTGCTGTACTTTAATATAGACAGTAGAAGGTGCATTTTCCTTGGTAGCAACTATTGCATGCTTCATCATCTGGATGTTTTGCAAATTTTTGATGCATTTCACCACTACTTATAACACGTCCATTTTCTTATTGAGGTGCTAAACTGCTAATATCCAACTCAAGTGATTGGTTAGCTATTTAGGCATCCAGCCATTCTCAACCATCTGTTGGAAAGCAGATATCACTGAACCCCGAGCACTCTATCACAGTATTTTGTGCAATGCTATATAATCTGATACCAATATAGGACAACAATTCCAGTATTCCACTAAATTTGTGAATCTGTATGCAGACATGGAATCCAAAGGCTAACAGACAGAGCTTTGCTCCTTCTTCTGTGGAGATGCTACGGATGATTGATGAAACTTTAGATGCGTTTTTTCAGTTGCCCATACCAATGCACTCCACTCTGTTTCCTGATCTTGCAGCCGGGCTCGATAGAATTCTACAGTACTATGTCTCCAAAGCAAAATCTGGCTGTGGTATGTATGAAGGCGAAGAATTTTTTTTGCGTGCAATATTTACCCATGGTGAATTCATTTTGTACCGCTTCACAGGGACCCGGAGTACTCCTATTCCGCAGCTACCTCATTTAACGAGATGCGATGTTGGATCCAAACTGTTCAAGAAAAAGGAAAAGCCACATGTTCTTATGAAGCGTGGATCACATGTTGGATCGGCCAATGGAAATGGTGCCTCAAATCTTCCTGAACTCTGTGTACAAATAAATACACTCTATTACATCCGAACCAGGTTGGAGAACCTGAAGAAGAAGGTGAAAACATGCTTGCGAAACAGTGAATCAGCTTGGGAAGATGATATCACTGATGGACTGAACATCAACTTTGAGCTATCCCAGGCAAGCTGCCAAGACGGCATCCGGCAGCTGTGCGAGACAACTGCATATAAGGTGGTATTCAATGATTTGAGTTATGTTCTCTTGGACACACTGTACGTCGGTGGTACTGCATCAAACAGGGTGGAGCCTTTGTTGAGAGAGCTTCACTCTGTCCTTAGGGTGATATCTGGCATAGTGCATAATGGGTGTGCGGAACCGTCTCATGACTTCTTTGATGAAAATCTCCTTGATGGGTTCTTGTTGGTGCTTCTTGCTGGTGGACCTACACGCGCTTTCAGCCTTCAAGACTCTCAGATAATTGAGAATGATTTCAGAGCCCTCAGAGGATTGTATTTAGCAAATGGTGATGGTCTGCCAGAGGAATTAGTTGACAAGGCTTCTTCAGAGGTGAAGAACATTCTGCCACTCCTCACGAACAGACACAGAAATCCTCGTTGAGAGGTTCAAGCAAACAATTTCTGAATCTTATGGATCTCCAACCAAATCTAGGTTCCCAATACCTCCTGTGCCTGCCCAGTGGAACCCAAATATCCCAACACTATCCTGCGAGTTTTGTGCTACCGGAATGATGAGGGCGGCCACAAAGTTCCTCAAGAAACATACAATCTCCCAAAGAAGCTTTGATTTGTCTAAGAACTTGCTGCCTTTTTATATTTGAGCTCATAAAGGAATGTGTCGAATTGTGCATGATTATGATCCCTTGGTGTGAAGAAGACAAACGTAAGCATCTATTGAAGAATTACCTCATCGGAACGCGGCAGATCTCTTGGATGCAGACAGATGATCTGATTCTGTGAGTTGGTCCACGCTATCTAAGATGCAGTGTTCTTTGAGTTTGTGGGTTTTGGAGCTTGATTTGATTATTGTTACCTCAACCGAGTTGTTTTTGCTCACCCTGGCATTTGTGTGTTGCTTGTGGTTATATTGGTATATAGTACATACTCATCTGTGAATAGGTCCTATATGGCATACAGTGCTCGGCATATATACTCAAATATATAGAGGAGAGGATGACAAGTTTGTGCACCTGTAATATCTGAGTGATATTTGCTATGTGATGTTTGATATATTGCTACCAGTCAAAAGTTAACATGAGTAATTTGCTGAAACTACGAAGAATGGCAGTCTCAGAAGTTAACATGAGTAATCCGACAAGACAAAAGCAAGCTCTAAATCTATCTGGAGTCAGAACATACATAAATCTATCAAGAAAGGCATTACTTGATTATGTTTTGTACAACAATCTGTCCATCTTAAATCATCTCCAGCATCCATTAAGAAAACTAAAAGAACATAACCGTGTAAGGATATTATGGGCCAGTTCTTTTCGGCTTCAACTTCTTCAGAAACCAGTTTTAACTTCTCTACGTATAGAAGCTGTGGTGGGGAGAAGCTCTCAGAAATTGCGGTCCAGTTCTTTTCGGCTTCTGTCAACTGAGCTTATTTTCTGAGTAGTTCGATGAAAAGTCTATAATGCCCATGGACTGTAATTTCATGCTGATTAACTGATACTGTGTAATTTATTACAATAAAGACATGGTTTAAAGTTTGATTCTCAACAATGTTCAAGCATATAAAAATATATTGGTGAATTCACTCATTTTTGAAATCCATACTCCACTCTTCCCTAACAGAATGTGCACAATTGAGAGAACAATTGAAATCCATTAATGGTATATGGTACAAATATGATTTTGGTCCATTAACTCCTTTGCACTTGGGATACTGTTTGAGACTTTGGGGAGAAGCTTATCCAAAAGCTGCTAATTTGAGAAATCGTTGGCGGCCCTGAGAAGTGGTTGGGTTGAGAGGTACTCCACTCACCCGTTGCGTCAGGAGATGATGAGATGGGGGCGTCGGGTGGGTCGGGTGCGGCCGGGTGCTGCCGGAGCTAGTCGGCGCGGCGGGCTAAGCTGTGGCGGGTCGACCGGGCGATGTGGTGGGCTGACACGGCGAGGTCGCATCCGGGCGGCGCGGCGGCCTGAACGCGGTGAAGATCGACCAGGGCGGCGTCGGGCGACCACGGAGGCATCGGCGACTGGGCCGGCAACGCGTCGGGCGAGCGGGACGGCGGGTCAGCCGGTCGAGGTCGGGGATGGCGGCGTCGGGTCGACTGGGCGGCGCGGCGGGCTGAACGCGGCGAGGCCGGGGGCGGCGCCGGGGACGACGGCGGGTGGAATAGCAGGGGCCGGGGCTGGGGCGGGGGCGGCGTCGGGGCGACCGGGGACGCGTCGGCCGGCGCGGCGGCAGAGCGTGGCGGGTCGACCGGGGCGGCGCGGCGGGATGAAGCGTCAGGCGAGGTCGAGCAGGCGGCGTCGGGCGACCGGGGCGGCATCGGGGCGAGTCGGCGGGGCGGCGGGGGCCTCGGGGCGGGGGGCGGCGGCGGGGCCTCCAGCGGGTACGGCGGCGGGGATGGCGGCGGGTGGAATGAGGAGGACGGAGCGGCGGGCAAACGCGGCGAGGCCGTGGGCGGGGGCTGGCTCGAAGCGGCGGGCGGCGAGGAACCGCTAACGCGGGTCTGTGGGGAGACCGGGGCTGCGAGCTCACGGGGTGCCATTTGAGAGCAGTAGAGTGGCATTTGCACGTAATAACGGTTCGGTCTGGGGTTATTTTGGGAAATCTTCATTTTCACTTAATGTACAATCTCGGGAAGCTGCTCAACCGGAGCTTATTTTCACTACACATCATCTGAGTTAGCTGCAAATTAATCTACTTATAAATTTTGAGTTCTTTTCAGATTGAGCTTAATTTGACCTAAAAGCTGCTCTACAATCTAAAAAGAACTGGGGCCTATACTAAGTGAAGAGTGAGGAAGAAGAAGCAGAATAGAGAGGGGAGGTGGCCAAAACCGTAACATCAAGTGAGGGAAATCAAATATTTGTAAGAGGAGCAAATCATGGGTTACATGGGAGGAGGGGCAAATCCTATAGGCCATTATGGCCCCCTTCTAGACGGCTTTGGCTTGTGCATAAGCCGGCTTAAGCTTAATGGTGTGGGGAAGCTGCGGTGTGGGAAAGCCTGATAGCCCCACCTTCCTCTTCTAGCGGCTTCTGAGATTGAGCTTATGAGCTGTACTGAATGGTGCTGAAAGTCTATAGTACCCCTAAGCTTATTTGTTTACTGTTTAGATGGTAATTTTTGTCAAATTCATGTCTTGCCGATTAATCATAGTTGTTTGAAAGAATTTCTTTAGATGCTAATTACATAGGAATTAAACAGAATTTCTTGCTGATTAATTGTATCATTGTATCATTGTATGGCTAATTTCACATGGACCATCTCCTGCTGTTAATTGGAGCGCAAGAACATGCATTCACAGATTACATGTCGTATCCTTAGCCTTTCCTAACTCATTCACTAAACATCATCAGTGTATCATTTTTTACACAAACAAGCATTAGTGCATACTCTTCTTCACTACACATCATCACTCAATCAATTTCTTCCCTACTTTCATTTTCCAAGCTAAAAACACCTAATAGATACTATATGGCTATTACAATTACTACAAAATTATCTCACATGAACATGAACTACTACTGATGCTAAGCAGATAATTAGCAACACTTTAGCACTCTCACATGAACATGACATGAATTTATTTGTAAGCAAATGGGAGGAGAGGGTGCCGCCGGTGAGCTGTAGGCCACCTAGGAGATCTGGGCTTCGAGCCGTGCGACCTGGGCTCCCAGCGGTCAAAGAGAGAGGGGACTGATGAAATCGGAAAAGTGGTCAGGATGACGGAAGAAGGGAGACGGGCGGTGGACGGCGGAGAGAAGGGGAGGATTGGAGTCGAGCTCGTCCGACATGGGAGGGGCTGCTTGGAGGCGCGGCCAGAGGGGCAGAGGAGGAGGGCGAGGCGGACGGGGGGGGAGCAGATCCGCAGGGGCGGCGGGGGAGGAGCCAGGTGCGGCGGCGCCGGAGGAGGAGTAGCCGTGTTGGGCGCATCGGTGGGGGCGGAGGATGGTAGTGGAGGGGCGGGGAGGAGGAGGCGAGGCGGACGGGGGCGGAGCAGATCCGGGCCGGGGCCAGCGGGGGAGGACCGGAGCGTGGTTTGTCGCGTCGCCGCGGGGGCGCTGAACAGAGGGGTGGGCGCGCGGGGCGTGGCGGGGCTTTTGGCGGGAGGAGGGTGGGGAAACCGCGCCGGCAGGGGAGGAGTCGTGTGGGGGGCGGGGTGGGGGCATGGGGGAAGTATTTGTGGGACTAGTGATCTCCGTGTGTTTGGTATATGACAAGCCTGGTGGTGGGGACTGGTGGAAAAGTCACTATTGAATGAGCTTGCGGATTTATCTATTTAGAAAATAGGAAATAATGAGGGGCTCTGGCACGAGCCCAGGGTGCGGGTGAGGGAAGGGTTGTGGGTGAGGAGAAACGAGAGGGTTTGTTTTATATAGTGAATGGCAGTGTGGCGGGTAAATAATGCAAACTAGCGAGGATAATATGGTAATTCGTGTTAGTTTTGCTAGAGAAGCTTGGAAAACCTCAAAATGAGACTCCCTCCCACAATAGAATTGAAGGTGCTTAAATTTTAAGCTTAAGCTAAGCTATGCCTTCTAGAGGACTATGGCTTTCTGAGGTCATAAGCTGCTCCATAAGCCCTTTAGAAGGGGGCCTATATAGAGGAGCAAATAATGAACTGTCTCTTCTGGGCAGTAAATGATTGACTCCCCTTGCTTCCCCATAATGACTGCTTATTGTTACAGGAGAGATCACATGTTTGAGCCCTAAAATCAATAGTACAATTTCAGTTTCGACAAGGACACAATCTGTCTCCTCCAAAGCTATTGGGTGACGCTATACTCTGTCGAACTACATGTGAAATTTGATCCACAAGTCCTCTGCTTCAGCATGACATCTGCAAAATCTACACCAGTGTTCCATCCACTGAAACTGCACAATACGTTACCCTGTTCTTGCTTGCCTGCAGCCTTCCTACGCATCATACTTGCAGATATTCTCGAATCCCATGTACTCGTGCGACCACCTTGCGAATCATGTTGGAGATGCCGACTCCGCCTGCAGATTCAGAGCCTGTGTTGGGTTTGAAAAGACAACCACATGAGGCGGATGGTTGCAGTGAGAGAGGGGAAAATCAATACCTAGAGAATCGTGCTGATGAAGATCATGAAGGACAATATGAAGATGTAAGTGATGAGCCCGCCCTAACAAATCGATCATCTTCCTTCAATGTGCTGGCCAACAATCGCAGCAAAAAATGCAACGATGGTGAAGAAGAGAGCTGCAGAGAAAATCAGAGAATAATTTGATAGTAGTACATAGCTGTACATGAGAGAAGTGCGGGGAGAGAGAGAGAGAGAGGCGTGTACCATATGGTACAGGGAACGGTTCAAGAGAAGTATTCACAACGGACAGGGAAGATGAGAACATCATTGCAAAGGTTGCTGTAGCGACTGGATACCTGCGGTAGTGTGAGAAATACGAACATGAAGCATATGCGATAAATAGACGAAAGCGAAAAAAGAACATTAGAATGCCCAAACAAGTGAGACGCCATGTGTTGAACATGATGTTCTTGTGATGACCAAGAAAGAGTTCCTGCGGAGGGCGCCGAGCTCCAAGAAGAGAACGGCCCACCATGATGGAGCCACGCCACGCGAGCAGACCCGCGACGACACCAGTCAGCAGTGACGCCAAAAAAGCAGTCTACAATAGCTGATGAGCTGTGAGGCTGGTTTGCTCATTCCCCTTGATGATTCACTCTCCGCCCTGCACCAAACTTACTTTGCTTCGTACATGGTCACCAACTGACATACCGGGATCTGCATATCCAACATGTAATGAGATCATATTACTGTAACGTAAGTTTTATGGAATATGATACTAACAGCAAGAAGTGATGTCTCGCTCTGAACACATGATATACAACATATATGTTTTGTTTGCAACGAAAATGCAAATCCAAAGAAATTGAAAAACAGAAGCAGAATATGTTACAACCTATGGTTAGTTAGTTAAATTGAGAGGATGACACGTGCAGGCAGTTCACACAGTCATGACATCAAAATCTCTTAAATCACCAGTAATTATCTCAATTTCAACTAGACGGGTCCATGTTGTATGGACTATGGTTGGATATTGAGGTGAGGTTAGGCAGTAAAGTACCTGAAAACAGTACCAGACTCTCCAAAAACAACACCAGTACCGACGCGGAGCAAGTTGCCACGTAGTTCTGAATCATAAAAGAATCAACACAGCCAATGTACTGTCAGTATATTATTTCTCAGGATGTAATTCCGTATAAAATATATTTCTCTGCAGTATAAGCTGCATTCCGTAATTTCACATTTACAATATCTTCCTGTGCAGCATGAGTTGGCTTATTAATTACTTGTTATGATAAGATAAGGAAAACTGAAAATATACAAGTGTGCAGCTTCATGTCGCAAAAAGGAATAACTGAACGGAAGTTGACATATCTAAATAAAGCAACTGATCACTGGAAACTAAAAATATTAGATAGATGCTCTGGCATCATGTTCACAATTTCAAATTGCAATAGAGTTCTCTCACCTTAGTGACCTGAAGCGCAAGGAATGCTACCACAAACAAAGGCAAGAAGGGCAAACTCCTTCCAGTGACGTTCTTCCAATAGATACCTGCAGCATCAGCGAGCTCTAGTCGTTCTATACATAGTCGTTACATGATGCTAGTAAGGCCAGGAAATATAGGTCATGTTCATCATGTTAGTTCACCTGCTTCATCTGGCAGGGGTTGTCATCAGCTGCAGCATCAGGTCCTGTAGGCAGTGGTGTATACTGTGATTCTTCACCTGGTCGATCAGAAAATATATAAGCAACAGTTTTCCTTTCCTTTCTTACTTTCTGCATTTGTGAATGATGAGTATTGGGTTTATGATGTTCACTGGTTTGCTCCGATGCGTTTTGCTGCTCGCTGAATGAGTAACCAAATTGACCGAGCCTATCAGCAACCTATGTAATGTCAAATAAAAATCCAAGAATACAAGGTACTCAAGAAAAGAAAAGGATTACCGTTTTCATTATTGTCTCTTTCTTCATGTTTCCACCCCTGTGACGAAAAGCTTTAGTCGAATGTAACTGGATGTATTTAAATATGCATTCTGAGCTGGTACAAGCTTATGATAGACCATTGTCGCAATTTCATGACAAGTCTGAGCACGCTAGGAAGAGGAGCTCAAGAGGACTGTGACAGCCAGTCGGGGAATATCACATTGCATATACACCCAATGCTCGACCCCCATGCATGAGCATGGGCGGCATGAGTCAGGCTAGATCATAGTCTGATCACTGGCATGTCAAAGTGGTGTTGGTTTATGTGTGTTTCAACTCTGAGGTGACAGTACACGGTGACACAGCAGCTCCCATGATCATACTGTCAAAGAGTCTAGATCTCAAAAAACAATTAAACCTACAAATCTTGCCAGATATGTTCTTTTCATATATTTTTTATGTCTAAATGTTCAAATCCTGTTTAATGCACTGGAATACACTCAGAGATGTATCTTGCACTTCAAATTATAAATCGTTTGCTTCAATTCTTTTACGCAATGCTTTTATTTAAGTGCTGAGTATAGAACTGCACTGTTCTTGGTCATGATAATTTAGATCTACTACAGAGTAGTGCGCACCATCTTTCATGTTTACGATATTGCACTGATAGTGTTACTCTCTTCTACTTTATATCCATTTCCAGAAATCGTTCACCAACAATAGGAGCGTTTTTTACAACACACACCGACAAATACACCCAAACTGTATCCAAGATCCCGCCTACCTAACACAGGCCCCCGCCACACCTATAAACGTAGACAAGATCTCAAAGTCATATAAATGATCCAATACATGATTGATGGTTTGTGAAAGCTGTAGGCAAGACAAAAGGACACACATTAATCTTAGCGGGGTACCTAACATATACAGTTGTACAGACGAGACAAGGGCCTAATGCGCACAGGGGTTATAGTTACAAGCTAGTGGCATAATGTGCAAAAGATAAGTCGATATGCAGGCTTCTCGCCAAAAAAATAAAAACTGAATAAAAATCCAGAACAATTTTTTTTCTTTAGAAAGATCAGAAAAAAAGTTATATCGACGCAAAAAAAAAGTTCTATGAAGAAAATGAA
>JAGXJF010003057.1:0-37340 GCA_019208055.1 Stipa capillata
TTCTTATTCTTCTTACTTCTTCATCTTTCAATATCTATCATCACTGTTTTTTCTTTCTATCTTGTCTTAGCTTATAAATAGTTCTCTCTTAACTTTTTAACATCTTCTCTTTCTTACTTCTTCGTGCTACTTGTTGTAGACACGTGTGTCTCTCTTCTTTTCTGTTTTCTTATTTCTTTCTACTCGTCTCAATCTTATTCAATAGTATCTACTTCATATTTTACTTATCATATACCATGACTTTAAGAATTCGTTTGTTATTCTCTTCTTTCTGTTCTTATCTCTCTATTACTGTTCTATATTACAGCTCTTCTCTTATAAGTCAATTCTTACTACTCTCTCTTATAGTGCTTCTGTTTGTATACTAAGTAGTCTTGTAGAAGTTATTCATAGAAGATGGACTCCTCGAGCCACTGCCGCCGCCGAAGCCGCAGCCGCCGAAGCCACCCAGAAGGTTGCCGAAGCCACCGCCATGCCCGTTGCCGACGACGCCACCACTCCGGTTGCGGAAGCCTTCCATCCCCTGTCAACCCGGCGAGGTACACTATGCAGAAGTATTGATAGTGGTAGTGCCAGGTGCTGTGCATAATGCAATAGCTGTGTCAAGTGTGGAGTGTGCAGGTGTGGATATATGTTGTGTGATGATGGAGCCCCTGGCCATCAAATGCACATTCATTTTATTTCTTGACTGTTTATGTTCTATTTGTATATGAGGCTTATCATTTATACATGAACCATTTACATATTTTGTCAGGAGGGTTTCAATGTGAAATATGTTATGCATGAATTAATCTTATATTCTTGAGCCTTAATCCTGTAGTATTCCTGCTGGGGCGCCGACCCGAGCAATAGAGCCCGTGGGGGTCGCCCTCGGCGTGGTGGCACCGTTCGAGCCGCCTAGGAACAAGCCACGTTGCTGCGGGTCACAGCTGCCGAAGATCAACCTGCCTCGGAGTCCACCTCCTTCAGCAGATGAGTCTGGCTCTGAGTCTCTTTCTGAAGAGGACGTGCCGCCCCAGGAACAACTACCGCCCCGGCCCCGACAAGATCTCAGACTAGGAGAAAGGCAACCAGTTGCCGGACAGGACGTACGTCGTCACTCGAGTCGACGATGTCAGAGATGTTCCAGCGAGTCCACAGAAGGCCGCCCAGACCTTCAGGCAACACCTGCGGGTGCTTAGTCCGCGAACAAGTGAAGATCACGTGCAAAGAATTCGGCCAGTTGTCTGAGTCGACCGTGAAGCTTTATTGAGGAAAACTATGGGACAAATACCAGATTCCTGCCGCCGACAAGGACAGAGTCCAAGCGGCAGCCCTTCGCATCATGGCTAGGGCTCTCAAGACTTGGTGCTACGACGCACAGAAGGTCGTGGACGACGACTGGATACGAAGATCAGTGCAAGATGGCCGAAGATAGAAAAGGAGAGACTGGGAGCAATTCGTTGCTGAAATAAGGAGTGCGGAATTCCAAGAGAAGAGTCGTGGGAAGGAGCTTCGGCCAAGAACAAGTTAGACCACAAGCTCGGAAGCCGTGGATACCTTGGGAAGAGGTCAAAGTGGGCCATAGAGGACGCCAAACTGGCTGCGGCTGGGAAAGCGCCTCCTTTTACGCATCTCAGGGAGCCACGGGCCAGGGAGTATATGAGGGCGCATACAAGCTCTGACCCTGTGACGGGGTCACCAATTATACAGTCTGAAGAAACTCTAGGAGGTGGCCAACCGGCTGGTAACATCTCAACTCAGTGTCTTTTCTTACGTAGTTACGTTGTATCGAAATACGCTATCTTCTCATCATGCGATATAACTTGCAGACAGAGTTGAGCCAGCAGCCTGCAAGCTCACAGGACTCCGTCACGAGCTGCCCGAGGTGGAACGATGATCTGGCGAAGGCTCGACAGAAACCGGAGCATCGGGGCCGTGTAGTAGGCGTCGGGGATGGCGTTAAGTGGGACAAGGTGTTTTCCCGAAAACCCCAAGGGTCGCCGCCGCCCAAGGAGAGACAGCCAGGAGTACATGGATAATCTCCCGTGAGCAAATTGCGAGAGATCGCCGAGCAGACGTGGGTACATATGCAAGTCCTCGCAGCGCAGGGCTGTGCGACGATGGTCCCGATATCAGCCGTCTGGTTGGAGTAGCTGCGCATCCGCCTCGGACGGCGGCCGGAATCGCTGATCAAATCGACAGCATCACCGTAAGTTCCGTACGCTAAAACGAGTCATTACAATAAATCCTGATATCGTTGTCCTGACTTCAGCTAGGACGGCACATCTATCCCTGTTTTGCAGGAAGCCACTAGATGCACACTGACGGTGCAGATCCCTGGCAGTGAAGGTGAAGGTTGCGCACGGCCAGGTCTTCCCGACGCGAAGGGGCAATTCTGCACTGGTTCCTATGCGGGAGCACCATGCGAAGGTGCAGGTGGACGTCGTCCTCAACGACTACAACGATGTGTAGTCCCTGTCCCCCTGAAGCGGAAATGACACGGCTAGGGCAGTGCAAGAACTATTTCATCCAGTGGCCGAAGAGCCAAATTATTTTAGCTGCGCGCCCTCTCCTCGCACGGCTCCATCTCCTCGCACTGCCCCCTCATCCACCAACCCGTCTCCATCGGTCGGACGATCTCCCTTGGGCCTCAGCCAGACAGCTTCGACGTTCAGAGACTTGAAGACCATCTTGTCGGGGACCAGTACAGGGAGACGGGTATGCAGTCCCCGGCGACGAGGGACGAGCCCATGATCAATCCACCGAAAAAGGCGCGCGAGGAGGATCAACCTAGAGGGAAGATTTCTCTCCCGCCCACACTTGCCGGAACACTGGAAGCGGCGCTGGCGGCAGGCAAGAGTCCTGAGCCCGCCTGCATAGGAGGAGAAAAGCAAGAAGAGAAGGGCCGGCACCGGCGAGAAGGAAAGAATGGAGCAGATGAAGAAATCCTTATCCTTCTCGGCATCGGCATCGTCATCCAAATTATCTACACGGAGCATGGGTCTCTGGCGATATCATTACGAACCAGGCCAGGACGCTTGCTCCCGCAGACGAGTTGGACAATCTGTCGGAGGACATGAAGGCGCTGCACGAAGATTACCTCAAGATGTCCAGAGAGCCGCAAACATTCTGCCAATATTGGAAGGTCAAGGTGCCAGAGATTACAACTTCTTCATGGAGAACCACCAGGACACCTTCGACATCAATTTTGAAGACCTCTTCCATATGTTCAACCTCTACAGGCTCGACACCACGATGGTCAGGCTATGGCTCTCTATGAAGCCCAGAGTGCAGACATCTACAGGACTCTAATATCGGGATAGTCGATCCGATATGCATGAACGAAGGCTACGCTGCTACCTACGGACGGTCGAGACTTTCTACAGAATATCTATCGCGTGTCTTCATCGTGCATAAGGACAAGGATACCATACTAGCCCCCTACAACCCTCCGTAAGTCCTTTAACTCAGCACCGTATGATTTTTTGTTTTTACGCATGTATCTCCCCCTTCTTACATTCATTTGTTCACATTGACGCAGCGACCACTGGGTGCTCATTGTGATAGTTCCAAGCTGGGCCAAGGCATTCTATTTCGACTCCTCATCGAAAAAGACAGCGGACTTCAAAAATATCGCTGAGATTTTGGATGCAGCCTTTTTCAGAGCCAAGTTCTCAGGCCATCGAAAAATACCTGCAAAAGCGACAAATTGGTACACCATTACAAGTTCCCTTGCAGAGTTTCAGCCCGAAGGTAGCGTGACATGTGGGTACTACACCTGTGCCCATATGGACCTATTTGTCCGGTACAAGAACAAGCATTGGAAGGATATGAAAGAACTGAAGGCTTGAGTGAGTTAGGACATCAAGCATATGATTGCGTCAGGACTTTGCCCGCATCCAAAGAGTCTTCGCCAAAATTATCAATCTTGAAATAAGCAATCCAATGGGTGAATCTACGCCGGCCCCCAGTTTCCGAAGCTAAACTAAGCGGGAATCAATAGATTAGTTGTTTAAAAAACTTTATTATGTCGCTCGTCAAATATACGTGTTTTCTTTCATACCTGTGATTAACGTTACGTGAAGTTTTATGTCATTACGAATAAGTTCTAATCAAATTTTATATTTGTGAATATTTCTGAAATTTATGAAAATTTGTGTATATTTGTGAAATTTATGGATGTTTGTGAAATATATGACTATATTTGTGAGAATGTGAATGTTTGTGAAATTTGTGAACATATTTGTGAAAATTGTGAATATATTTGTGCAATAGGTGTTGAATGGAAATGCACAACAGAAGCTCTACTGACGGGCACTTAACAAACGCAGTCAGTGGCGAAGCCCGTATGGCCAAGCTGCAGGTCCTACCACTGACGGGCGAGTATAGATAGCCAGTCAGTGGCAACGTGATACCACTGACGGTCTTTGATAAATAGACCGTCAGTGGTGATGTCCTACCACTGACGGGCCAGTAGAGATAGCACCGTCAGTGGTGACATGATACCAATGACGGTCGCTGATAAATGGACCGTCAGTGGTGAGGTCCTACCACTGACGGTCGCGTATCATGCGACCGTCAGTGGTGAGTGGTTTACACTGACGGTCATCGTGCCCGTCGGTGGAGGTCTCCCCTCCACTGACATTCCCAGGGTGACGGGCCCCCCGTCCGTCAGTAGAGGGGGTTAATGGCCCGTCAGTAGAAGCCCGTTCTGCAGTAGTGGTTGTCCTAATTTTTCCATCTCAAGTCTAATAGATAGAATAGCTTCATTTGGTGTATCCTCCAATGAAGTAAGATGTGTGTTCTGAAAGCGACGGGAAGTTGACGCATCAAAAACTTTATTTGGATTAGGAACTAGTCCCAAACCATGTATATGCCCAGGCTTGTCTACTCCTAATATGCTATTCAATGCATCTCCTTTCCAAGCAGTCTTTCCTTGGCTTGTATCTGCTAACTCTGGTTGATTCTTCAAAATATCCTTCAGCTTTTCCTAAACACATGGACAATGTAACTATAAACAACATATGAAATAGCAATGCAAAATATGAATGGTTGAGAGGTGAGAATATACCACATGCCCATTCATGTTCTTGTCGCTTTTGGGCTGGTGTGTATGGATGTATAAGACAGCCCTATGAGGGTACTTCTTTTCGGGATTTTTTCTCTCTATTAATATATGATTAAATTATTAAAGGAGTGGTGATGATTGTATAAATTATGAATAGAAAAGAGATGCATGTAATTAGTTATATAAAATTTTACCATTTCTTCCCTGTTTTGAGCAAAACTTTTTGTTCCAGCGGTATGTGTGGACTTCTTCTTTGCACAGTTTCTCCTGTTTGCTCACTTATATCCTACCAAAGAATTTGAGGAAAAACTTATGTGCATATCTTTGTAACTTTGTAGAAAAGCTAATTTGTTAGAGCAACATGTAAATGACAAACATGAGAAATGTCTATGTACCTTTGCTTTCTGGCTTATCCAATTATTCACTAGAGCTCTCCACTGATCCTTACTCACACCTTTTGGAGCATTGTTGTAATTGGCTTCAATGCTCTGATTCACATCAAAATAAAGTGATTTCAGATCTGACTTATGCTGCCTCCATCTTTCTCCAACTGTCCTTAATATATATGCTTCCATGCGAGCGGGGTAAAGGAACCTCATCTACATGTCAATCAAATAATAATAAGATAAGGCAAAATATAAGAAGTTAGTAAAAGATATTGAATGTGCTAAAATTTACCTTTACTTGCTCAAGTATAGCCTTTTCGTTATCTTTCATTGGTCTTTTTATCCCTCTCTCCTTTCAGCGATCTCCAGTCCTTATAGCTCAAGCTACACAACGATCCATTCCTAGCAACCGTGCCAAGAAAGTTTCCAAGATGTTTAGCTTCTTCTCCAACTGGCTGATCTAAATCATTACATTGAACTACAATTCTTTTCCTTTTTGGAAGGTTCCAAATATCTTTAGTTTTCTCTTCTGGCGCCTTTTTGTTCCTCCAGTTTCAGCTGACCAATGATACATTACCACAAAAAAGTTTAAGTTGAAAATATTCAACTAAGAATTTTCTCTTATAGTGAAGATTAATTATCTCATGTAATGAATGAGAATAACTTCACAATTACTTTGCTCATTATTATGATCATCACTATCCGTGAAGCCTTCTTCAGCGTTCCTTGATATTGCTTGGAGATCAGATGATTCCGTATCTTGTTCAGTAAAATTCTCATGTTCGATCTGTTCTTCTATCATATATTCTTCATTGGATTCAACTACATGCATTTTTTTCCTTGTCATATCTGCTGCACCATGACAACCATAACAGAAAGCATATTATTCTACACATTTTAAAGAACCATCACACCAGATATATATAAAAAATTAACAGTAGCGTTAGCCATGCAACTGAACCATAAAAGAAGTGCTAACTAACAGCAGGTGAATAACCATGTACACAAAAAACATAACATTAACTAATAGACAGGGTCTTGAAGGATTGCAAGGTCAAGGTCTACAGCTAACACATATTGTCTCGTACTAACTAGTACAAAATTCACTGCAGCCACTGAATGGACCAAGGAGGAAAATGGTGCTAATTCAAGGTTTATTCATACTTCTCACTTGCTAATTGAGATCTTTAACTTTCTTTGTTCTATTCCTCGGAATTTTTTTTTGTATCTATAGGTATGGCTATTCGGTCATATAGAAATGAAGAATCACATATAGAAATGAAGAATCATGACGACAAAGCTCTTTTCTGTCTATGGACAAATGATTTCCTTCAAAATAATATTTACTCCGATCTCTATCAAAGAGATGGAAAATGAAAACCCAATCCGCACATCATTTCCTTGCGATTTTGTCATCCATCTCTCTCTCCCCCTCTCTCCCCTCTCTCTGCTTGTGATTTTGTCATCCATCCTATATGATTTTAAATAGATTTGATCCACAGATCAGCAACTTGACCATCAAAATATATATGAGATGCCTTTTGCATATCCCTTTCCGACGGTTGCATTTCATTAATCCAGGTGCTGCCACCATGCACCCTGAATAAAAAAGAGATCAAATATCTTAATTAACTGACGGGTAGATGCAAAATATCAGACGATTTCAGTTGTTTGTGTGTGATCTTATTCCAAAGCACTTGTTTATGTACACTGGTTTTTGTTTTGCTTGCATGCATCGCAGATATTCCTCTCTCTCTCTCTCTCTCCCCACCGCTTTGCTCGTTTCCACCAAATTCCCATGCCACCGTCGTGAAACCAAACCAGTTGCTGCAGTAGTCTTCCCCTTCCACCCCTCCCGTTCCATTCCATTCCATTCTCTTCTCCCGCACACAACCAGAGCACCGTCGAAGAGCGATGACGCCGGGCCACAGGGAAGCTAGCGAGAGGAGACCGGCCGGGCGGAAAGCTGGTTCTTTTTTGGTCGGCGGCGGCGGCGGCGGGCATGGCGGGGCGCGGGGCGGTGCGGAACTGCGTGCAGACGGTGCTCAAGGCGGTGAACTACGTCGTGGGGCTCGCCGGCATGGCCACATCGGCGCGGAAGAAGGGGCTGGGGACAATGGAGCACGTGCTGCTGGCGCTGCGGGAGACGGAGGCGGAGGAAGCGCGACGGGGATCGAGCGAGGAGAGATTGGGAGCACGACGGGGATCGGGCGAGGAGAGATTGGGAGAGGAGGGATCGGGAGAGGAGAGATTGGGGAGAGGAGGGATCGGGAGATCGGGAGAGGAGAGATTGGGAGAGGAGGGATCGGGAGAGGAGAGGAGGGCACTGACCTGATGAACTCGATCGCAAGGGTGCTGCCGCCACCGGCTGGCTGTGCCTGTGATGAGACCGATGCAAATTGAGTTAGAGGAGGGATCGGGAGAGGAGGAATCGGGAGAGGACGGCAGACCTGATGAAGGAAGAAGGAACCACCGTGCTCATATGGGAGGATGGAGGGTAGCAGATTTTGAGGGCAGTTAGCTGATTGTTTCTTTCTACATAAAAATTGACCGGTGACAATTCTCTTCCTATGAAAAGTGGGGTCAATACACAGCTAGCGCGCGTAACCAAAATATTTGACCAGATTAAGACTAATCGTGAGAAAGAATGGAGGGAAATAAAAAAATGGAGGGAGCCGAACAAGCTAGAGTTCTGGCTTCAGTTGTGTTCGTTTACTGAACTTCTGACACTAGATTCAGTAATCGACAGTGCAGTTCTATGCTTTTTTTCCTGTTTTGGTTCCTCAGGACATCGAAGTAGGGCTGATGACGATGGTCATATGAAGTCAAAAATGGGTTCCTTATGCTCCATTGTAGATACAGAGAAATTTCAAATAAAACGGAGCTGGTTTGGTTTAGATTTGAATTTGAATTCAAACTCAGGGCAAACTCTAGGTTATGAAGGAAGCTATTATTTTACTATGAAACACATTCAATATTATTTTATAAACTAGATAGTTAAAACTTAAAACTACTAGGTTTATTTTCTAGAATTTGTTGGAGCATAATAGAGGGATGATCATCATTATTCTACACATGAATTGGTTTTGTATTTGCGAGATTCAATTTATAATGAGAAGAGAAGCAACACTCCTACATCTTTTGTTCATGTCTTCTTTACTTTTTGCATTATGATGTGATTGATCTACGTCGGTAACATGACGCCCACATGTTTCACAACACGTTATGAGCATGAATTCGTTCGTAACCATGTATTCTTGATGCTAATCAAATCGATCTTCTTGTTTGTATCGGATCAAAGCACACTGATCATGGCTGGCGGAATTGACCGCTAGACCACCATGCACTCGGCCACGAAGGCGACCACACATCATGCTCGAACCGAGGATGAGTGCCACCACCGAAGCGGATGACACGCCGGCTACCGCGGCGTGCAGCAACGTCCCGCGCAATTGCCCCACGCAACTTATAACGGGGTGTTACATTTATAATCTTAGTTACTTTAGGAAATTCGAGGAAATCATCTTCCGTGGGAAACTACATTTATAATTCTTGTATTGACATGGTATTTTTTTTTCAACAATAACTTTCATCATATAAGCCTTGTAAATTTTCAGCTTGCCTCGTGTAGTGATTTTCTGCATTTTCTATTTTTCTAAAATCCTATAATGATACACCTTAGTAAGCATGTATCAAAAATACTTTTTATGATATTCTAAGAAAATTTGGGAAGATGTATTCATACTTAAAATAAATATTTATCAAGTTTGTTTCCCATTTCGAGTTCAAAATATTTGAATTATCTTGAATTTGAATTTCTGGCTGAATATGAAAATAGATTCTTATCTAGCCTTTTAAGTATCCAAAAATTGTACAGAAATTACTGTAGTAGTTTTAATTTTAAATTAACAACTTTATAAGAAAATATGGCAGTAGTGCCATGTAATTTTATAAAGTTCCTTTGTAATTTTCAATTCTGCCCTGCGTTTTCTGCAAGTGTCAAAACTGAACCTGTCATGCTTCGTTTCTTTGATCTTTGGCTTTGGTTCTACAAGTTCAGTAATGCTTTGTAAATCCTTGTAGTTAAATGATAGCATCTTAATTCTATTATAAAGACATTATAACCATGTACACAAAGTAGTGTAGAAGCAAAGGAACAGACAAGAGGTCCAGGTGTATGCTTGTTAACGGAACAATTATTCAGGTCATGGAACAATTAACAGAACAATTATTCGAATCATGTCCAAGTATATCGAGACAAAGCTCGAAATGAAATGTACATTGAGGCAAAAAAAATTGTTCTTCACCACAACCATTGACATCATCGAGTTGCACCATCCTCAGTTCTTCGCCGCTGATGTGTAACCAAGCATGGCAATCCCTCACTCACCTACCTACCCCACCTCTCTCCATTCCAGTACTTAGAACCGATAATGTGCAATAAATCTTTAGCCGAATCATCTTCCTGTATAAAAGGGAGACACATCCACCACTTAGTAACAGATGAATAAGTGATGGTGGCTATCTCAAAGAAGTTTCTAGACAAAAAGAACTAATTAAGTGATTCTGAAGGAACATTTACGAATTGAAACCAGGAAAAGAAAAACAAAGATACATCACATGAAAAGCTGACCTTTATTGAGGTACTGTTTCATCAGGTGACGCTGTAGGAGCATCTACAGTCGCTCCCTCTATATCTCTTCTAATCCAAGTTTGTTTCTCATGTGCAATATCAAAAAGCTCCAAGAACTTACTGACATGATAAGGTTCAGTTTCTACATCGTTCCATTCTTCACCCATTTCAAAATCATCTCGAGGCTTCATCTTCAAAACAATTGACCATCCTGGATAAATATGGTCATCCACGTAGAACACTTGGTCGACTTGATTGGCAAATACAAAAGGTTCATCCTCTTCCTTTCACCGGTGTGAATTTGACGCGAGAAATTCACAAGTCTACAGCCATACTTATCTATTTTCATACCTTTTCCTTCAGTAACATCAACCCATTCGCATTTAAACAGCACCACTGAAAATTTTCTATAATAGTCTAACTCAATTATGTCAACTATCCTTCCAAAGTACATGACATCTCCGAGGATAGGGTTTTTATCACGTGCAGAAGCATAGCTTGATGTTTTTGCAGTCACAACAACTCCACTGTTTTGAGTCACCTTGTCATAACGCTTCGGTCTAAATCTGTACCCACGAATATTAAAGGCTCTATGTCTTGTTGCGACTTGAAGTGGACCACGGGCCAACCATCTAATATCCTCAGTTATGATGTGACTATCTTTTTCCTTCTCCAATTGCATGATCTGTACAACACACAAAAAAATGCATAAGCTAAATTCAAAACATGAATAAATTGAAGCATGGAACTTACATGATCCCTGAACCATTCAGGAAATTGTTCATGCTGCATCCTCTCAAGGTCTTTGGATCTAGACGTTTCTTGCGATTCTTCCTTCTCAAGTAGGCACCATGTTCTCTATAATACAAAGGCCATAACTTTAGATCAAAACTTATTAATAAACAAATTAAGAGGCTATGGCATGACATGTACTCCAAATATGGCGTGACGGCTTCACAATTGAATAGCACATATCTATGGGCTTGTACTGCCTCGGTATCATTTAAAGTGTAAACAATTGGTCTTCCCAATGGTTTCCCTACTGGAGGAAACAACATAGACTCGTGTGAATATATGGAAGATTCAGATTGATGTGGGTTGTCATCATTCCTTGATGGTTGGTTATGCTTAGTGGAGAAGCCCTCTAAGTATCTTGAACAAAATGTCATACACTCATCCGCCAAATACGATTCTACAATTGAACCCTCCGGACGAGCTTTGTTGCGAACATACGACTTCAGCTTACCAAGATACCTGTAGCACATACAGAAGCATCAAGTTAGCAAGGTATATGACGTGAATTACACAAAAAGAAATACTGAATTTTATGTTAAGAACACATTATTACCTTTCAATGAAGTACATCCATCGATAGGAAACTGGTCCAGCAATCTTACACTCAGTTGCTAAATGGACAACTAAGTGACCATAACCGTGAAAAACCCAGGAGGGAATATCATCTCCATTTTGCAGAGTGTAATTTTGATTCTTTCTTCCAAACGGTCAAGCTAATCAACATGAAGAACTTTTGAACATATTCCTCTAAAGTAAGACGACAATTCAAATAATACTGCTGTGACGTCATCTGGAAGAATACCTCTCAAAGCAATAGGCATTAGTTGCTGCATTAGGACATGGCAATCATGTGTTTTGAGCCCATGAATTTTTCCTTCAGCATAATTAACAGATTTGGATATATTTCCAGAATATCCATCCAAAACTTTTATATCCCGAAGAACTTTGCAAAATAATTGCTTCTCACTTTTAGACATAGTAAAGCTTGCGGGTGGTAAGTAAACCTGCCTGAAGGTTTTTGTTCTGGATGGAGCTCCTCTCTAATGTTCATTTCTTTGAGATCTTGACGAGCCTGGAGATTATCTTTTGACTTCCCATCCAAATTGAGAAGTGTGCCATAATATTATCACACACATTCTTCTCTATATGCATCACATCAAGATTATGTCGAAGGAGATTAGTGTCCCAATAAGGTAATGTGAATAGACTACTTTTTGCCTTGTAAGTTTTTGACTCCTTGAAATCTTCAATAGCAGCTATGTCATCTAATACGGGACGCCCATAATAAGTTCCAGGCTCTGTTCTATTCTCTGTTGTTCCATCAAAAGAAGAAGTATCAAAATGAAATTCATGATCAGGTGGCAGAAATTGCCGGTGACCCATAAAACAATATTTCCTCCCATGTTTCAAGCGCTTGGTCCATGCATTTGCACCACAGGTGGACACGCGAATTGTCCATGCACCATATATGAAGCAAGCATTCCTAAGGCTGGTAGTCATTTATGGTCCACAACACGGCTGCTTTGAGAGTAAAGGTTTCATTTTTGGATGCATCATAGGTGGAAATGCCATTCACAATAGATCTCTCAAATCTTCTAAAAGGGGCTGGAGAAAAGACATGAATATTATCCCCAGGGCTCTTAGGTCCAGGAATTATTAAAGACAATGAAAGATAAGCTTCCTTCATGCATAGCCATGGAGGCATGTTGTACATGACTAAGACAACTGGCCAACAACTATAACTAGAGCTCAACATCCCATATGGATTAAATCCATCAGTAGCTAGGCCAAACCGAATATTACGAGAATCAGATGCAAATCCTGTCTTTTCATCAAAATGCTTCCATGCCGGGGAATCAGCTGGATGCCGTAGCACGCCATCCTTAGTGCGCTCTTCATCGTGCCATCGCGCTAGAGGTGTTGTTTCTTTGCACATGAACAACCTTTTCAGCCTCTCCTTGATTGGAAAGTATCTTAGAACTTTGCTTGGCGTTGCTCTCTTTCTTTCTTTTTTAGTTAACTTGGTTTCAGGCTTTTTATCTTTCCACCTAGAAGCCTTGCACGTAGAGCAAAAATCATCATCTGCTTTGTCTTTCCAGAACAACTGGCAGTTATTTGGGCATGCATGAATTTTTTCATAACCTAGGCCAAACTTCGAAACGATCTTCTTAGCCTCATAAAAATTCTGGGGCAGATCTTTTCCATTTGGAACAACCATGCGCAAAATATCAAGTAGATCTCCAAATGACTTATCAGACCATTTGTTCATGGATTTTATATTAAAAAAAGCACAAGTAGGATAACTGAGATAATTTGCATTCTGGCCACAAAGGCTTCTCCGAATCTTTAATTAATTTGAAAAATTCTTGTGCTTCTTTATTTGGTCCATCTGGAAGTGGATTTGGAAAATCTGTACTATCACTCATAGGCACGTCATCATATATTTGCCTAAGTGCATCGTTAATTAATTGGTGCATGTCAGCCTGCATTCCTTCATTGCGAGGTTGTGGTTGCTGATCACTATTGTGTTCTGATGAAGACTCACCATGAAAAACCCATTTATCATAACTCTGAAGTATTCCATTGCACACCAAATGGTCGCGGACATCATCCCTTGATAGTAAAGTAGTGTGCACGCAATTTTCACATGGACAAAGGATCTCTATATCTTCTAGCTTATCTTTATATGCAAATTCTAGAAATCCATCTACGTCAGCTAAGTACTGTCTAGTTCCTCTAGGATAACACAATAACAACTTGATGGGTTCTAAATCCATTCGACACTGCATAAAGAGATCAGTTACTACTGCTGTTGTAACTATGTAAGAATCGCAATAACTAGGCTATAAGAAAAATTTTAGAGATTGCACGACCTGAATTTTTTTTATGAAGTTCCTCTGAAGTTTTGAACCAAGAACGTAGAGCGAAGCAAACTAGCAAAGTACTGAAACAAAAACATAGAACAGATAATGAACGTGAATTTCCCAACCTATCTTTCTATCTCCGAACAAGATGCATGGTTTGAGCTTCAAAAATAAACAATGAATTTACTCAAAAAAGGGACATAAATCCTTCGACTTGTTTAACATGACCATGTACATGATTATATAACATTCCTGCTGCAATACATTGGTGCTACTAACTATCATTTCTTCTCAATGTTTAACATGACCATGTACATGATTATATGACTCATTTGTAACAATGCCACAATGTAGAATGAGTGGATAACTACTGTATGTACATGCCCAACCAGACATCAGCTTTTCAGCGTACTAATAGGAAAAACACAAAATACAGGCTCCGTCAGTAATTTATTTTGTCTAATGAGGAAACTAGTTCATCTAGGACGCAGCAACCATAAAAAATTGATTAATCCTAGACATCTAGCAATTCTCAATCACGAACGAAGATACACCCTTTGCTTTCTTTCTCTTGTTCTCTACTACACATGAAACAGAGGTCCAGCTCGAAAGAGTCTGTATCAAAGCAACTAACCAATCGAGGAAAAAATTGTTCGCTTGTAAGCTATTGGTCATGGGGTCGTGGCATATGTGCACTGTAAAATTCGCAGCTGGACGGAGTATCTCAGGCCGCAAATAAACACAGCCTGCTGGAGTTAGTTGCAGCCATCCGGAGTATCTCTAGGACGCAGATGCCGCCGCCCGCCGGAGTTGGTTGCAACCAACCAGTGTATCCCTATGCCATGCGCTGCCGCACGTCCCAATGCCAGGCCAATACCAATTGCATTTATACGAAATTGAAATTACCAGAGGAAACAATCGCACGAATTCCCAAATCCCCAATTACCCAAAACGACCAAAACACAGCCTCAAGCAACTCACTAGTCACCTCCGATTTTCCCAAGGGGACCCCGGCAACAGCAGGTCCAGGCAGCCTACCACCGTACCATGGTCGCGCTGCTCTCCCGTACTGTGCCACCAACCGTCCCGTTCCGCCACCGCTGCCGCCATACGGCCTACCAGGCCCTCTCAGCCGTTTCGCCGACGCCTACCACAACCTGGGGCGACCGAGCAAGTGGGCAATAGGAGAGAGGAGATGGGACGATTCGTTTGTGATCGAGTTGGAGGGAGAGATTTGAGATCGACATGGATAGGAGGACTAGAGGGGCTTTGTGCTATTTTTTTGGCGGGGCTGCGGGAGGGTTAGCACGTATCTTGATCGCCAATTTTTTTATTATCAATTTGGATCGATATAATTTTTTTATTACCTCTATTTCCAAAGAAATTATAGTGTTTAAAAAGTTTGCAACACATACATTGCTACACATCCTATATGTTGCTGTCTATATACCGGAGAACGGATGCAGTCTGCAACGCATATATGCGTATCTATGATAAAATTTTGCAACACATATTTAAAACGTTGCAAAGTATGCATTGCTATACGGGGGTTTCTCTTGTAGTGTTCCCTTCTTTTCGGCTTATTTCCTATTAGCTTATTTGTTGGAATTGTCCGTAATACTCTTGAAATTTATTGTGAGCTTATTCCTTACATACATGCATCTAAATTTATTTGCATTGAAGTATTAGAATCTTCAATTAAAATCACACAAATTTAGATACAAAATTTTTAGGGCATACATTAGCAAGCAATGATGGAATATTTGGACTTCATTCTACTGCATCTTACAAAATCATACATATATTGTTTGACAATGAACAAATAACAAGAAAAACAGATCGGCGTGGATCCCCGGCGAGGTCTGCTCGAGCTTTGGGTCGCCGGATCAGGAACGAGGGGACTTGGGGTCGCCAGATCTGGGTTGAGCTCTGGACGGGGGAGGTCAGGCTCACCGGATCCGGGCCAAGCTCGGGACGGGGGAGGTTAGGGTCGCCGGTGGGTCCAGGAAGGCACGGGAACGGGCCGGCACTTCGATTTAGGCTGGACAGCGACAGGAGGCGGTGAACTGATGGGGGATGGAGTGCCGGCGACGGGAGGGAGGTTGCACGGAGGTGACCTTGGCACCGGTGGCGGCGGGCAGATCTGGCGAGAGGTCGGTGTGGTAGGGTCGGCACCGACGGGAGATCCGGCGGTGGAGGTGACCTCGGCAACGGCGGTGGTGGGGCAGATCGCGGGATCCGGGGCGGTAAGGGGCTGGAGAGGTCGACGCGAGCTCACCGGATTCGAGGCAGTGGAGGGATGAGGGAGGTCAGTCGCCGAATCCAGGCGAGCTCGGGACCGGCGGGAGCTTGGTTTGCGGCGGCGGCAGGTGACCACGGGATCGGCAGTAGTGGGGGAGGACGGGCGGCCGGTGGAGGTCGGTGGGGGGGCCAGGGGCGAGATCTGTGGGCTCGAGGCGACGCTCGGATGGAGGAGGCGTTGAGGAGGGGCGGCGCTTGAACGGTGGAAGCTGGTGACGATCCGGATCTGGACCGCTGTGCCGGATGGGGGCGCTCGAGCGCGGCCATGAGAGAGGGAGGATGGCGGTGGGGCTGGAGGAGGAGGAGGGCAAGGGAGCCATGGCGGGGTTGGTGTCGTCGGGGGTCAGGCGGCTGGTGGCAGGGTGGGCGGGGGATCTCGGGAGAAAGAGGAGGAAGGTAAGGGGCAGGTGGAGGTGTGGGTGCGGGTGCGGGGTGAGAAGCCAGAGGGCACGTGGTGGCAATTGTTTGTAATTAGGGGGTGTTTGGTTGGGCTTTTCAGTAGCTTTTCACTGGAAAAGGCTGCAACACAACCAAACGGCTAGCTTTTCACGGGAGAAAGAGGAGGAAGGTAAGGGGCAGGTGGAGGTGTGGGTGCGGGTGCGGGGTGAGAAGCCAGAGGGCACGTGGTGGCAATTGTTTGTAATTAGGGGGTGTTTGGTTGGGCTTTTCAGTAGCTTTGCACTGGAAAAAGTTGCAACACAACCAAACGCTAGCTTTTCAACAACTTTTGCCGACGATAGCTGTGGGCTTTGCAGTGCAATTTCAATTGTTTAGAAAAGCTGCCTTCTGCCAGTTTTTTGCAATGTGCTGAAACTTTAGTGCTCATTTTCTAAAATATTGTAGGTGCTTTGGATTAACCAAAAGTCATATGTTCACTTTCCTACACCCACATTAGCCTTTTGAAATAGTCAGCCAACAACAGTTTTGTCAACAACCACACCCTAACCAAACAGGCCCTTAATCCCTCAAGTTGGAGGGCATTTTCCAAAACCGAATATCATAAGCTCGGGAAGCTACTATTTCGGAGCTTCTCTCAAACTAACAGAAATCTGAGGAGCTTATCCTCACAGCAACCCCTTCTTTTCAGCTTGTGGCTTCTTAGGGCCATAAGTCAGCACAGAAGCTAAAAGGAACATCTATTTTAAAATAAGATATAACTTTTTCCTCTCTTTTCGTTAACTCCCTTTCCATCTTAGTTTATGTTTTGCCTGACTTGTCCAAAGTGCAGCAGCTGCAAACAGAGGAAGACACAGAAGAAAGAACCGGAAGAAACGAGGCAAACGAAATAAGAAAGGTGAACAAGAGAGGTCAGGCCGAAACTCGTCCATGCGCTGCGGACAGAAATAGCGTGCACGCGCGTTTAACACATCTCGGGAATGGATATAGCAGTACAGGGGCTTACTGCATCGTCTGCTCGGTTCATCCGCAAAGTCCCCCCCCCCAAAACCCCGACACGGCACACTCATCATCAGCGAGCCCATGACTCCGCGCAATGTCCGCCGCGGTGCCCGCGCTTCCCACCTTCCTCAGGCCGCGGCCGCCCTCGCCCTCGCCCTCGTCCATCCCGCCTCTCCACCGCCGCCGCCCTCCTCCTTCTCGTCTGCAACCTGTCCAGTGCCAGGCCGCCGTGCCCTTCTCTCCTATCTCAGGTTCGAGTACTTGAATAATCTTAGCATGTCTCCTTTATGAAGCTTACTTCACCTTTTTCTGCGACTTGTCGCTGCAGCTGTGGAGAAGAAGAAGGGTGCTGTTGCGGCAGCCGATAAGGTCGAGTTGGAGGGGATGCCATCGGAGTTCTACGACGAGGTATGTCGTGCGCTTGCGTGCGAGTTTCATGAGTAGTTCCAAGAGGCATTTCATCCTGTAGGTGGCGTGCAAGCATAAGCTCCTCTCGTCGCACTGTGCGGATGCAAGTATGTAATGAGTTAGTAAATGTTGCATCAAGCATGTACTAGTGTTAATGTGCTATAAACTTTCCCCCTTGGTGGGTCAATTGAATGTGTTTGTTTTATATATACCTATATTAACATTTTGCTTGGGCTGTTAGTGATGTTTATAATCGGAAATATGTTACTACCACTCCTATATCTAGCGTGAGTTTGTGCTTTTAGATTCATATATTTTCATCCTCATTGTAGCATATCCTTATTTCACACCTTAATAAAACCAAATCAATAGTGTTGTCATGTCGCCGGTCAATACATTCTAAATTTGACTATCACTTGATCATGAACTCAGTTTCAATACCTAGCAAGCATAGAAATAATTAGTACAAGCTAGATATAGATTAATTCATCACAAAAATTACATTGTTGTATAGTGTAGAGACCAAACTTTTTACGCTTAAACAGTAAGGCGCTCGGCCATGGCAAGGGGTCGCCGCACCTTGCCGGAGGAGCCTGAGGCATCCGCCTTAGCTCCAAGGCGAGTGTGAGGCGTCGCTGAGGCAGCCAGGGAGCAAGGAGAATGCCGAGGCGACGCCTTAGGAGCTGGGCCATTTAGGTTTAGAGAAGAGAGAGAGAGAGTGCCGAGCTGGGTTTAGGGTTACTAGGGCAGAGAGAAGCCGAAGGGGAAGGTGGTGGCAACAGGTGAGGCGAGGAAGGATCTGAGGGGGTGCTCCGCAGGGAAGGACCGAGCCCCGCCCCCTCCTCTTCCGCTGGTGCACCGTGCCGCGCCTTCTCTTCTGCCGCGCCGTCTCCTCTGCTACGCCACCCGGTTGTCCAGATCTGACAGAGGAAGCTAATCTCCTTCCCTCCCCTCCCACTGCTCCGCCGTCCTGTGCTTGTTGCTCCTCTACCCCTGCGCCCGTTGCTCCTCTGCCCGCTCCCCTGCTGCGTGCGCCTATTGCTCCTCTGCCCCCTGCGCCGCTCCCCTAGCTCCGCCACCCGCTCCTTGCTCCTATAGCTCTGCTGCCCGCTCCCCTGCTCCTGTTGCTTCGCTGCCTCCTTGCTCCCCTTGCTGACCTACCCCCTCACCGCTCCCCTGCCTCCCTGCTCACCTGCCCGCACCCCTTAGCCCCTCAGTGCTTAGCTCCCCTGCCGCCTGCTCCCTTCCCTGCCGCTTTGCTCTATTCCCCTGCCGCCTACGCCCCTCCCCGCTGCTTTGCTTTGTACCTTTTACCTTGTGTTGTGTGCACTGTGCAGTAGAGCAGCTAATTAGCTTTGCTCCCCTCCTCCCCTCCTCAGCTCTCATTTAGCTCTGCTCCCCTCCTCCCCTCCTCCCTACTTAGCTCTGTTTGCTTTCATGTATTTAGGTGTTGTGTGCAGCAGCCAGTAGCCAGCAGCCCAACAAGCAAACCAAGATCAAGGATTCAAGATGTCCAGTGCTGCTTCAGGTTCAGGCGCTCCTCCAATTGAGTATGATCCCATGGCTGATCCAAAACAAAGGGTAAAGTCCAAGGATCTGGGTTGGAACTATGGCTATTGGCCAAAAATTGGCAACTGAGATAAGGTGATGTGCATCCGTTGTAACACCGTAACTACTGGAGGAATTAAAAGGTTGAAAGAGCATCTTGCAGGTGACTTTTCCGATACGGTTATGTGTCCCCAATACTACCACGGAAATCAGAACAGAAATGGGAGAATATTTGAGAAATAATAAGAGGACTAGACCAATTTTCCTAGATGATGATGATGAGGAAGGAGGAGAAGGTCACAATGTAGCGAGTCCATTGTGCAGCCAAGTTTAGGGACAGCCGCCAAAGAAGGAATGTTGCCTATCAATTCAAGGCTCCAATACGAATAAAGACAAAGGAAAGGAGACCAAGTCAGTTGCTAGTATGATTCAAGTGACACCCGAAGATCTTATAGATGAAAGATGTTTTGGGTCTTATCAAAGCACCATGGATGGCAGCATAAAGACCAAGGCTGCTAGAGGTTATGTGAACACGCAATGGGCTTTTTGGTTCTATGAGTGTGGTATACCATTTAATGGCATAAACTCAAGACAGTTCCAGATTGGAGTACCTTTGAATTTGTGAGTCAATTTGTAGCTTATTTGTGCTCATTGTCATGTACTCGATTTGTAGCTTATACTTTAGTGCTTCCCATTGGTGCTTTTGTAGATGCATATACAAAGAAAAGGAGCCAGTTGCTACACAAGAGATTGAATGCTTTGGTCTTTGTTTTCATACAACCGGAAGATAAAAACTATGTTTCAAATGAGGAGGGAGAAAGTGGGCAAAAGCCATGATCTATTGGTTATTGAGGACTTTGATTGGGACAATGAATGGGCCGCCTCATCGATTGTACCAATTCAAGGTGGTCGTGGGTGTGTGCGTGACCTCACATGGTATGATGTTGATGAAGCCATTGGGGCATCATGCTCCCTTCGAGGTCGCAATCTTCCAAGACAAGCTAATATGCCTAGTAGAGAGACCATGACCTACCAAAGGCGTGGAAGCAATACAAGAATGGTGGTTGAAGATGTTGAGGAAGAAGATCCACATAATGATTCAAGCAATGAAGAAGATGAGGAAGAAGATCCACATGATCTCGCGGATGTGAGCGATTGTGATGAAGCTCCCAATGATACCGAAGATGGTATAGAAAACAATGCTACTAGAGGGAGAGATGAGTTCGACGATGTGTATTGAGAGATGAGAGAGTTGGGCTACTATTATGCTACTAGACTACTAGTATGCTAGTTTTATGTTATGGACTACTTTTATGCTATTAAACTGCTATTATGCTACTTATGTTCATTGCTATAAGATGTATGTTATTTGCTACCATTCTAGCCTATTGTGTTAGTAAGGCATTGCCTCGCCTTACGCCTTAACGTTTACAGGTGTGAAGGGGGTGGGTCGCCTCGCCTCGCCTTATCTCCTTAATAACTTTGGTAGAGACACAAAATATACGAATGTCAAATTATGAACTCACACTGGATTTAGGGGTACACACTACCCACAGGGTAGCAAATCTAGACTCTATTTGTAATTCCACATTGAAATTATCTGTTACTTGGATGTCCTGTGATTAGCCAATTATTAGTCCCACTTGCAAAAAGGTCATGGATTAGCACATTTGGGCGTTCAGGGAGTGGACAGTGGTGCCGTCTGCTGCGGACTAATAGTTTCAACAAGTCGTATGTTTTTTGATTGTTCATTTGCAAAAGATCCATCGTTTATGGTTTTTTCATGTCATAATCCTGATCATAATTTTGTTGGTATTTTCTAGCTTATAGGATAATCATGGGGGGCTTCCCCCGTTCCCAACACATTGCACACTCCACTCTGAGCTGACATGGCCAGACATCTCCATTCACCCAAATGTGACTATTTAAGCTCACGACTACCCTTTACTACGTTTAATTTCAAACCTGTTGTGAGCATCTAACCGATCTGTTGTGAGCATGATTTATGTCATTTAATTGCTTCCATTACTTTATTTATCTTCGGTATGATCTCTGCAAACATCTTGCTGTGAGCATATGTCATCCATATGATGCATATATTCTCGTTATCCATCATCACCGTTAATATTAATTCATTTTTAATACTTATATGAGTTGATCTGTGGCATCGGTGGTCTTACTTAACTTCAGCAGCAAATATTTTTCTATAAGCATACGTCACCTATCACATGCAGGAGTGGCATGCATATCGTCAGAAAGAGGAAGCCGAGGAGGAAATAAAATCAAATGAATACCGAGAGATTGGGATGCGTTTGAAAGCTTACCCACAGGAAGAAGTCCGCAAAGCTAGGGTTTTTAGTTTCAAGTTTCATAAGAGCTGGTGAAGATGTTGAAAAGGTAACCGAATGCCTCATTTTTAACTCTCTTAAAAATTCAAACCATTCTCCTACCCCGTTTTTCTTTGCCTTCCTTTTTGTGGAGCAACAGATAACTGTGATTTTGGGGAATCACAGAAGGTACATGACAGATGATGGGAAAATTGCGACCCAGCACTTGCAAAAACTGTGAGATATGGATTTTTAACCAAGTATACAGGGTTATGAAATTATAACTGGTAAGTCTGGAAATAAAATGCACACGTCCAATTCTTTTAATCCAATAGGACGAAGCACTCATTCTTGAGTCTGGACTTTCGGATAATTTGAATAACCTAGAAAACATTTTGATATTCGAAATGACCATAACATGGGTATCTTAGCTATGTCATAGATTGAGGATTTACTTACTGCTACTCACACCTGTCTCTGTGAAGCACCAGCATGTGCATCCCGCGGGATGCTCCAGCCTCATAAGATCTACTCGCTGCTGTTGACAGGGTCATTGGCCATGGCTGTCACCCAAGTCCAGCACACATCTAAGTTTTGTTAAACAATTTGTTTATACTAACTACTAAGATATGAACATGGTCAAAACAAATATCATGGAAAAGGAAGTTTGGAGTTAGTATTCCCTAAAATTGAGTATAGCTACCTAAGACAACTTTTCAAAAACTCATTTGATGAAATATTTGATTTTATTAATGCAGTGTACTTCCATATGCAGGAAATTGAGAAGGCTGCTGAAAGAGGAGAGCTTACCGAACTTGTTCTCATGGTCATTTGGAATCAACTTGATGTTGCTCGACGTGATGTATGTAAAACTCTGTTTGAGTCTTTGTTACCTATAGGTTCTATGGATTGTTTATATTTATGCCAGTTCAGGTTCTTGCAATTAGATCTGCTAAATGTGTGCCATATGGGGGTCATGTTGTAAGTTGGTAGTTACCCTTCAGTTATCAAAAGTGTGGTTGATTGATGTTTTGTTTGGTCATTATGTCCATAGTTTAAGGTAAAGAAAAATCTTTCCACCAATCCCTAAAAATAATGAACTACTGGTAAACAAACCCATTGAAGGTGCATGTGAAAGCATTGATTGGATAAAAGTTTTAACACTAAGGCATACTATCATTCTTCCTTGAAGAATTTTACAAAAAAAAGACACCTTCAGGAGCTCCTAGAATCCTAGTATCCTATATATAGTGTGTAATTGTGTCTTACTTTTTGTGTTAATCTTTTTAGCGTCATGTTGGTGGTGTCATTCATTTGAATTGCTAGAGCATTACCATTGCATTTGCGCCTCATATCGTGAATAGTATACACAATTTCCTTCGTTTCATGGCCTTTATCTTATGTTACCTCTATGGCCCAATGTTTGATCTTTTTGTTTTTAAATTTCTCAGCATAGCAAAAATATATCTGAGAAGTGAGAAGTACCTTTGCTTATAAGTTGTAGTGTAAAATTAGTCCATATTTATATATTTGACCTTCTATTCTACCTGTAGGATGAGAAGTGTTAGGGAAATAGAAACTTGGATCTATTGCACAGCCCAATAGGCATATATATAGTACAAGATGACTTAGAATACAAGACAAGTATAGAGTCCTATGCCAATACGTATACAACAGGTAAGCCAATCCTACTATATCTGTAACACCCCCCCTCAAACTCATGGTGGATCAACAACACTGAGTTTGGAGAGATAGAAGCCATGCTGTGCTCAAGTCTGTGCCTTCGTGCAGAAATCCGCTAACTGTAACTCGGACGGCACATACTGGAGAGCAATCACTTGATCCTGCACACGAGAGCGCACAAAGGAAGCATCGACACCAATATGCTTGGTGAGCTCATGCTTCACAGGGTCACGCGCAATGCTGATAGCACCGGTACTGTCTGACAAGAGAGGAGTGGGTGCAGTGACAGAAACACCAAAATCCTCAAGCAACCACCGTAGCCAAGTCACCTCTGCTGTCAAAAGAGCCATAGTGTGCAACTCAGCCTCAGCACTCGAACGGGAAACTGCAATCTGTTTCTTCGTCTTCCAGGCAATGAGAGAACCACCAAGAAAAACACAATAAGCAGAAAGCGATCGGCGATCCGAAGGATCACTAGCCCAGGTAGCATTCGAGTAGGCCTGAAGCTGTAACGAACTGGAGCGTGGAAAGAAAAGACAACGAGAGATAGTCCCACGAAGATATCGTAGAACGTGAAGTACGTGACTGTAGTGAACTGAAGTGGGAGCAGAGACGAACTGACTCAGAAGGTGAACGGGATATGAGATATCCGGACGAGTGACAGCTAGATAGACAAGACTCTCAACAAGATGACGATAGCGTGTCGGATCAGACAGAGGCTTACCATCAGAAACTCGAAGGTGAACATTGAGCTCCATCGGAGTCTCAACAGTGCGCTCATCAGTAAGAGCAGCACGGGCAAGAAGATCATGAATGTACTTATCCTGGGATATAAAGAACCCCTCAGAGGTAGAAGAAACCTCAATGCCAAGAAAGTAGCGAAGAGGACCAAGATCAGACATAAGAAACTGCTCACTAAGACGAGCCTTTACAGAGGCAATGTACTCAGAGTCATCGCCAGTGATGATCATATCATCGACATATAGAAGGAGAAGAGTTCGACCACGGGACGAAAGGTGGACAAAGAGCACGGGATCATGATCACTTGCCGAGAAACCAGCAGCAGTGACCACGGAGGCAAAACGCTCAAACCAGGCACGAGGGGCTTGCTTAAGGTCCTAAAGAGAGCGACGAAGAAGGCATACCATACCATCAGGAACGGAATACCCAGGTGGTGGCTGCATGTAGACCTCCTCACGCAACTCGCCATTAAGAAAGGCATTCTTAACATCAAGCTGAGAGACCGACCAGTGACGAACAGAAGCCACAGAAAGAAGGGTGCGAACAGTGGTCATGTGGGCCACAGGAGCAAACGTCTCGTCGTAGTCAAGACCATGCTCCTGCTAAAAACCACGGGCCACAAGACGAGCCTTGTAGTGCTCAAGAGAACCATCAGAGCGAGTCTTAACCTTGTAGACCCACTTACAAGTGATGGGACGAACACAGGGAGGAAGGGAAACAAGATCCCACGTGCCAGTGCGCTCAAGAGCAGCAAGCTCCTCGGCCATCGCATGCTGCCATTCAGGATGAACAACAGCATCACGATAAGAAGATGGCTCGAGAAGAGCAGCGCCAGAAAAACCATAGCGATCAACGGCCGGACACGAACGGGTGCGCAAGCCATAGGTAGGAGGAGGCGGGGCATCACCAGTAGAAGAAGACAAACTGATCGAGGAAGATGGCTCGTCAGGAGAAGAGGACTCATGAGGAGAAGTAGGGTTGAAAACGGAATGGAATATTTCCGTCCGTTTCCGGGAAAAACGGAAACGGAAACGGTAATTTGCGGTACGGAAACGGAAACGGAATTTTTACGTGGAAACAGAAATGGAAACGGGTCAGCGTTTTCCGTCGGAACCGAAAACGGAACCGGTAATTCCGTATAAGAAAAACGGCAAATTCCGGCCCATCTGGTCCGGCCCATCTGGTCATCTGGCCCTTTCTTATCTTCTCTGATTTTTCCCCAGCTCCCCGATTCCAAGTCTCCAACCCCCGCCCGGCCGCCCCCCCAGTACAGGCGTATAGGCGCCGCCGGCCCCGCCGGCCCCGCCGATTTGCAGCGCCGGCAAGCCGGCCGTCCTCCGTGGCTTCGCTCCCTCCTCCCACCGGCGCCCTCCGTCCCCCGGCCACCCTACACCATGCCGCCCTCCGCTCCCTCGGCCACCCTCTGCCCTCCGCCGGTCCGCCCTCTGCCCTCCGCCCTCCGCCCTCCGCCCTCCGCTCCCCTGGGCACCCGACACCTGACGCTGGTCTTCCTCCGTCCACCGCCTCCCTCCGCCCCCCGGCCACCCGACGCCGTGAGCTAGCCGTCCTCCACCCTCCGCCACCCTCCTCCCATCGGTGCACTCCGTCGCCCGGCCACCCTACGCTGTGCCGCCCTCCGGCCTCCGCTCCCTTGGCCACCCTCCTCCCACCAGTCCACGCTGCCCCGTGCCCCGTGCCCCGTGCCCCCTGGCCACCCGACGCTCGGTGCTCTCCGGCCCCCGGCCGCCCGACGTCGCAGACATTGCAGCAAGCCCTCGGAGTCGGAGGTGATCCAATCATCCAAAGGTACAGCGAAGACCTGTACAGCGATTGAAGCAGCCCTCAGAGGTGTCTTTGCAAAGTCAGGGGATGTTGTTGATCTTAGGCCCTAGTTGATCTTCTTTTAGGAGTAGCCCACATGCAGCAATGTGTAATAGAAAGCTAGCTATCATACTCAGACCATTTGGTGCGCATCAGAACTGTGTGAGTTCATAGAATAGGTCACACAAACAGTCACACACAAAAAAAGGTCCTTAGCTTTCATCATGTATGATTTTACAGATTATCTGCTTATATGTTGTTTCAATAAGTAAAAATAGAAAGTACCCTTAATTTGTTCAATAACCATTGTGTGAAGATTTTCTAGTGTAAAGATCTAGTGCAATAAAGATTGCAATTGCATGATTCTATATTTGTCTAGTGGCATCTGGTAATATTTCTTTCTTGCATACAAAGTTGTTTTACTTCAAATATTTTCTGCTACCAATGTGTCCTTTACAGCATGAGAGTTGATCCATATTTTCTCTTTATTTTCTCACAGATGGACACTTCAGCAAGTAGCAGTGCAAGTGTAGCTCCAAATGTTGCAGCTGCTATTTCAACTCCAAATATTGCACAAGCTACTTCAACTCCAACCATGGATTTAACAGATGAAACTATAGTCAAGCCTCCTCCTGCGAAGAGATCTAAGAAGTCAACATCTGATGTTTGGGAGCACTTCACGAAGTATGATAAAACCGTGAAAGATGAACATGGCAATGATTTTGTAGAGCTATGGGCTAAGTGCAACAAGAGTGGTTGCAAATACGTGAGCCGGCGAGAGAGCAGTCGAGGCACATCGGCTTTCAGAAGTCACTTGAGACATCAACACAATATCTTGATTGGGCAGCAAGTACTCAATCTGAAGAAGAGTGAACATAACACATCCATTGCATCAGTTGAGACTTATAGCTATGATGAGGCTGTCAGTTTGAAGAAATTTTATCTTGCAATTATCATGCATGAATACCCATTTAATATTGTTGAACATGAATACATGGTTGATTTTATCAAGTCTTTGCATCCTACTTTTCCAATTAAAAGTCGTCCTACCGTGAAGAAGGATATAGTGAGCATATTTGTGGAGGAAAAGAAGAAATTGTATGAGTACTTTGAAACACTTCAATGTCATTTTAGTACAACCATGGACATGTGGGCATCTAATCAAACCAAAGGCTACATGTGCATCACGGTTCATTGGATAGATGATAGTTGGTGCATGCAAAAAAGGATTATCAAGTTTATGCATGTAGAAGGACATCATTCGAGAAAGAATTTATGCTTAGAGTATTATGATTGCATAGTGGATTGGAATCTTGATAGGAGGTTGTTTGCACTTACATTGGACAATGCTTTAGCCAATGATAAATGTGTTGAGGGGGTAATTGCCAAACTAAATAAGATATCTCCTTTAATCTGTGATGGCATCTTTTTTCATGTGAGATGTTTGAATCATATTTTGAACCTTGTTGCTCAAGATGGTCTTAAGACAATTGCACCGGCTATTGCAAATATTAGAAATACAGTTGCAATTGTGAAGAATTCTCCATTGCAATACGAGGAGTTTAAGAAATGTGCTTCAGAATGTGACTTAAATGTGAATTCAGAACTCTCATTGGATGTGCCAACAAGGTGGAATTCTACATATGACATGTTGAAGAGTGCAATTTACTATAAAGATGCTTTTGATAGGCTTTTTCTTCGGCATGAAAGGAAATATAGGAAATGTGCTCCTACTTTGAATAATTGGGTCATGGCTACAAAAATATCTGCATGCTTGAAACTATTTGCTGATACTACTGTGATATTTTCTGGCTCTAAATATCCGACTGTAAATCTATTTTCATCAGCTTCTGTAAGATTAAGATTGCAATTACAGAATGGTGTGATAGCTCTGATGCAGTAATTAAGGCTATGGCACATTCCATGAAAATTAAATATGACAAGTATTGGGAAAAGTCCAACATGGCACTTGCTGTAGCATGCTTCTTTGATCCTAGATATAAGAGAAATGTGATAGAATTTTATGCACCAAGAATTTACCCTGGCAGTTCCTTGCAAGAGATTGAGAAGTTTAATATGGTTGTTAACCAGTTGTTTCAAGCTTATGCCTCAACTTCAAAGAATACAGCCTCTAGTGCTACTAATGTGCATCAAGTGCCTTCTCAGTTTGATGATGTTGATGGAGATGATGATCTTGACATGTTCTTGCACAATAAAAGTGGAACTGATCATGGTACGAAAACTGAGTTAGAAGTGTACTTGGAGCAACCTCTTGCACCTAGAAACAAAGATTTTGATATCTTATCATGGTGGAAGGTCAAACAAATTGAGTTCCCTATTCTCTCTCAGCTTGCTCGTGATATACTTTCTATGCAAGTGTCTACAGTTGCTTCGGAGTCGGCATTCAGTGCCGGTGGACGGGTTGTTGACCCATTTCAAAGCCGTCTAGATCCTGAGACTGTTCAGGCTTTAGTTTGTACTAAAGATTGGACTGCGGCATCAAAAGGTAATTTACTATTTTTGTTTCAATAGTTTGTTCATCATGTCAAAGAATATTTAAGGCTAATTAGTTTTGATTAACCATTTAGGTGATAAAATTGCATCCATTGTTACCGAGTTGGACATTGAGGGCCTTGGGCGACGTTTTGCAAGCTTGGTGCACATGGTTTGCCTTTTCTTACCTTTTCTTATCTAACTTTGAATCTTAGTTTGTTATATCAACTACTTGTCAAAAAAATGATAATATGAATATTTCATAATTGCCTTTGTAGTTTGAGGAGCAAGAGAATGACAATGATAATGATTTGGAGAATGACATGATGGAGGAATGGAGGACTGACATAGCCTATAAATTCTTGAAAGTAGAGCTATTATTTACCTTTCAATATATGTTTGAACTTTGAACTATCTGTATCTTATATTCACTTTGAAACTATGTGTTTGCTTCCTGAACCATGTGTTTTGGTGAACTATAGAAACTGAACTGATGGTTATTTAATATGTTCTTTATGGTTAAAAACCTCTATTTGATGTGATGTTGTTATGTTGTTAACTTTTCATATTGTGGTTAATTAGTTATGTTATATATTCTATTTGATATGCTATTGTCATGTTGTGGTTAATTATTTATGGCTAAAACCGATATTTCATGTGTTGTTGTCATATTATTAAGTTGTGGTTAATTGTTTATGTGACATATTATTTATGTCATGTTGGTTTTGTTGTGTTTTTGCGTACGGTTTAAGGGGTTTTTGTGTTCCGATAAATATTCATTATCATTTTCGTTTTCGATCGTATTCGTCTCATTTCCGTTTCCGAAGTTTCCGTATTCGTTTCCGTTTCTGAAGTTTCCGTATTCGTTTCCGTTCCGATAAAAGAGAGCGGAAACGGAAACGGTTAGACCTTTTTCCGACCGTTTCCGTATCATTTTCAACCCTAAGGAGAAGAGGACTCATCAGGAGAGGATGACATGCCAGGAGAAGACGACACAACAGGATCTGCAACACGCGGACAACGAGTGTAGTAGAAAGGTAAGGAGGGAACCACCGGGGGAGCCTCAGGTGACAAATGAAGTGGAGACGACGGCGTGGTGTCCACAACCGGAGGACGTGCAGGCATAGTGGGAGGGGTGGACGAGGGCAAAACACTGGTGATAGGTGTGTTAGGGAAAGTCAGAAAAGAAGTATCCTCAACAGAGGAAACCGAAGGAGAAGAGGAGCGTAGATAGAAAGGACGAGACTCATCAAAAGTCACATCCCAAGAGATCCTCATTCGACGACCGACAGGATCCCAACACCGATAGCCCTTGTGCTCAGCACTGTATCCTAAGAAGACACACTCAAGGGACTGAGCAGTCAGTTTGGTGCGTTCACGGGGGGCGAGAAGAACATAGTAAACACAACCAAACAAACGAAGCACAGAGTAGTCAGGAGAAAGACCAAAAAGACGCTCGAGAGGAATGCCACCCTGCAGAGCAAAAGAAGGCTGAATGTTGATGAGATAGGTGGAAGTGGAAACAGCCTCAGCCCAAAAGTGAGGGGGAAGAGAGGCGGAGATCATCAACGCATGAGCTGTCTCAAGAAGATGACGGTGCTTGCGCTCCGCAACACCATTCTGAGCGTGAGCACCAGGACAAGAGAACTGAGCAAGTGTGCCCTGCTCAGCAAGAAAACCGCGCAGCGAACGGGAGATATACTCACTAGTAGAATTAGCACGAAAGACACGAATAGGAGTAGAAAACTGGGTATGAACCATAGCAGCAAACTGCTGATAGATAGAGAGAACCTCACTGCGAGAAGACATAAAATATATCCAAGTGTAGCGAGAGAAATCATCTATAAAAATAATATAGTATCGATGACCCCCTTTCGAAACGAAGGGAGCCGGGCCCCAAACATCTGAATGAACAAGATCAAAAGGACGCTGAGACACTGACTGACTATGAGGATAAGGTAACTTAATCTGTTTACCAAGCTTACAACCCTGACAATCTAAAGAGACATCTCCTGAGACAGACCCTAAAAGACCACAACGAACTAAAGACGACAGGCGAGAGCCACACAAATGACCGAGACGATGATGCCACTGCCGAAAAGAGCCTGTAGACAGGGAGACGGGGGCAGAAACACTGGCGGCGGTGGCAACGGAAGGAACATGAAGCCAGTCAAGCTCCCAAAGGGCCTGTGAGTCACGGTGGCGAGGGCCAGCCCCAACCAGAGCTTCCGTGCGTCGGTCTTGAACACAACAAGAATCGACGTCAAGAATGACACGACAACCAGAGTCAATAATCTGACCAGCAGAAAGGAGCTGCATGGTAAGCCGAGGAACATGAGCAACAGAAGGAACATGAAAGGATGAAGTGCTAAGAGTGCCTCAACTCGCAACAGGAAGAGAAGTACCATCAGCAGTAAGGACATGAAGAGGAGAATTTAAAGATCGAATAGATGACAAAGTAGAGGAATCAGAGGTCATATGAAAAGATGCTCCAGAATCCAGAATCCACGAGGATGTACCTGACTGCGAAGAGGGTGGTCTCCCATTGCCAGAAGGGGCAGTAGCAGAACCTGTCGAGGAAGAGCCAGAAGCCACAAGCAGACGCTTACGGCGCACAATATCCTGCTCAGTCAGGGACACAGCGGAAGAGGTCGCGGTAGAAACACCAGTCCCGGTAGAAGAGCCGCGTGAAAGGTGCCGCTTCCGCTTGTAGCAGGTAGACTCCACGTGACCGTCCTTGTTGCAGTAGGTGCAATGAGGACGACTAGCACCAGAAGGACGGCCTCCACTGCCTGTGGGAGCCAGTAGAGGAGGCGAAGCAGTAAAGCGGGAAGCAGCCAGTGCAGCAGTCGATGTAGCAGGGGAATGAGCAGCAAGCACTGAGGGAAGCTCCAGCAGACCAGCGCCACGCAGACGAGTCTCCTCAGTGCGGATCTCGGTGAGTGCCTCCAGAAGAGAGACACGAGGCACGCGCACAAAGAGCTGGGCGCGCCGCGGCTCAAACTCCTTATGGAGCCGAGACAAGAACTCATAAACGCGCTGAAACTCCAAGTCCGAACGAACAGCTTGACAACACGGACATAAGCCACAACTAGCAGTGCGGAGAGAATCGAGCTGACGCCAGATAGCAGAACTCTGAGCGTAAAACTCGTCGACAGTGGCATCACCCTGCTGAAGTGCATGCTCCTGGCGAACCACAGACAGGTACAGAGCGTCACCGGATGGCTGATAACACTGACGAAGGTGAGTCCACATCTAAAAGGCCGTAGAGAAGCCCACAATCTCAGAAGAAAACTGGGACAGGACACTGGCACAGAGGACGGCAGCAGACCGGGCATCATCATCAAGCCACTGAGTATAGGCGGTCAGCTCATTACGATAAGTGTCTAGAGCCACCTGGTAGTCTGAAACCTGCTGATCGTAGAGAGCAACAGCAGCATCATCAGCAACCTTGGCAGCAGCGACATCAGCCTGAGTGGCACCCAGGACAGGAGCCGGCGGTGCCGGCGGTGAAGGCTCAACAGGGGCAATAGGACACGGCGGATAGGAGACCTCGCCGGAGAGAACACCCCAAAGGCGAAGACCACGCATATGAATGCGCATGTGGGCGACGAACTTGGTGTAGTTAACACCGTCGAAGATCACCGGGCAACGAGGGATGGAAACGAAACCCGAAGACGAAGACATTGGACCTTTTTTTTTGGTTTTTTTTTGTTTTTTTTAACCGAACCGATATGCTCTGTTTCTGCCCATGCGCTGACTCGGACGGTAGAACAGAGCAAACAACGGTGGGCCCGGGTGGAGCTGGTGGTGGGGACGCCGGTGGAGGGCCGGCGGAGCCAGCGGCAGGGACGGCGGCGGCGGCCTGGAGGTGACCTGGCGGCGGCGCGCCTGGAAGGCAGCGGCGCAGCGGTGACCTGGAGAGCGGCGGAGCAGCGGCGGCGGCTCAGGCGGGAGAGCGGACGGCTGGAGGGGCGCCGGGGAGGCCGGCAGGTGGCCGGGGAGGCCGGCGGGCGGCCGGGGAAGCCGGCGGACGGCCGGGGAGCCGTGGCTGGGCGGCGGCTGACGGTCGTGGAGGCCGGCGGCGTGAGCGGCAGTGGTGGAACAGCGGGTAGGCAAAAAAAAGTTAAAACCCTAATTGCTCTGATACCATGTTAGGGAAATAGAAACTTGGATCTGCATAGCCCAATAGGCATATATATAGTACAAGATGGTTTGGAATACAAGGCAAGTATAGAGTCCTATGCCAATACGTATACAACAGGTAAGCCAATCCTACTATATCTGTAACAAGAAGGATGCCATCAGAAGTCTTGATCTCTTGTACAGAAGGGTAGAGGTAAGTGGAATATCTGCTCTTTTCTTTATTGTCTAGATGAGTTCATTAAGCATTATTAATCAGTCCATAAGTGTCAATTATTTAAATCAATCCTCTTCTTTTTTTTGGCGTCTCATTAGTTTGTTATGGGCTAATCAGAAAATGAAACCTGAATGCAGACAGAGATTTTAAGGAGTGAAGCAACTCCTGCCATGAGATTACTCAATGAACTTTTGAATATTCATGATGGATCTGACGATGACAAATGGCTAAAGACATGTAAAAAGCACATGATTGAAGTTTTTCCAAGAGAGGACCCATTCACTATGGTCTTTCCTGCTGGGTTCGACATGGAGAAAGTATGTTAGTTCATTGCAAGCCCCCCCCTTTTTTGTATGAAACTGGCAGTATTAGAATCGTTAGACCACTGTGAGAAATTTATGAAAGAGAGTTCAAAATAGCATCTTTTCACTTACATGGCACCCTTGTTTGATGGTGCTCCTGCATTTGTAGATATCTCCTCCTAGTCAGTCACTCAGCCCATACTGTAATCTCCTGAAATATAAACCATCCCATTACTGCAACTTAACACAATTTTTGATTTAGTTGTATAACTAGGAACACATTGACACCTAGAGAAATGCAATTTCCCTTCGAGCAAATTGTACATGAAAAATAACAGAGAAAATATTGCAGGGAAAGATATTTTCACACCTCATGGTAAATTAACTCTAGAGATAATCAGTTAGTTTTGAAACGAACTTATCATTTCCTAATTGGATTCTGGATTTCCTGTCGTCTTTTCAAGTTCTCTATATCATCATGGTTCTCGTATGCTACAGAGAAATTCTGAACTTCTAGTTTTCGATATTGTTTCCGTTTTATCAGCATGAAGGGCAGATCATGCCACCTCAGGATGACGATGTTCTTCTGAGAGTTGACTTTGTCAGGGAAGTCGATGAGCTGCTAAACGAAGTTCAAGATGAACAAGAAAAGAATAAGTTGCAAACTGGATATGACCCGGAATCTGTCGCGACCATGTTGAAACAGCAAGAGAAGCTGCTGACTATACGTCAAGTGGAAGCTCTCTTGGAGTTGGCAGCCACACTGAAATGGTGAGGACTGACAAGTATGATTTTGCTCTCCGCGTGGAGCCTAGAAGCCATCCACTTGCCTTATGTGTGGAGATATATAGTGATGTTGGTAGTGGTTTCTGTGCAACTGGTTGCTCCTAGTCCAAATATATTTGCACTGCTGGGCGCTGGCTGCTGCACTCATTGTGGCCAAGGCAGGAGGGCCGTCGAGAGCAAGTAAGGCGAGCTGCAAGCCAGCGAAGCTCTGTCTCTGTATAACCAGAAAAAAGGGTAAGTTCTGGTTTTCTAGAGTTCCAAGTCATAGGGGGTGTTTGTTTTGGGGCTACGGTTTGCTACAACTTGTCCAAGAAAATTACGTTTGTGTTTGGTTTACTGCCACAATTATACCTTGTAACACTTTCTTAATCTCAATGTACACATGCCGGACTCATGGGTTGCTTGGTTGGCTACCAATTTTTGCCATGCTAACAGTTGGCAAGTCCACAAAATTTGGCATTTGTTTGGTTTGGTGCCAAAATTGGCGATGTTGGCTCGCCCACAATAGCACATATATTGGCTCGACTAGTTGGCCTTCAATTGGTTCATCCCAAAAATGGCAAGTACCATATGTTGGCTAGTCAAAAATTGGTAACCAACCAAACTGCTCCTTAGTTTTTGTGGCAAGCCACGCTCCGACTAACAAAGTTTTGGGATGATTAGCCACTAACTAGACATACCCATAGACTTTCTAAAGCTTATCTTTAAAATAAAAAAGTGAGGAGTTTAGATGGACAAACACGAGCAGAACACTGAACATTACAAGACCTCGTAAAAGTTAGGAAAACACAAAAGTATTAAACATGGTCTCTGTTCAGTTTCAAAAAAAAAGAAAAAGAGAAAAAAAGAGAAAAGACATGGTCTCTGCTCATGTGCCTACTGGACCTGCTTGTGCAATACTTGAATTGCTGCACAGGCACAGCATTCATTTTTTGGCCTCGGATGTTAAAAGGCAACACTCAGATATTGCTGGTAAGCAATGCGAGTTGAAAGGAAGCCCTAGTGCCGGAGGGGGTAGATAGAGCTCATGTCGTGCCTGCAAATGACACTACCGGAAAATCTTAGTTTGCCGAGTGTCTAAATATTTGCCGAGTGCATTTTATCGAGCACTCGGCAAATCACCATCTACGCCGAGTGCCTAAAAAAAACACTCGGCAAATAAAAGACACTCGGCACACCAGGAAAAAAACACTCGGCAAATTAGGGCACTCGGCAAACACACGAAAAAACACTCGGCACATTAGCGCACTCGGCAAACACGACGCCACCTGTCCCACCACACGGTGGCTGACGGCGCAACCCTCCTTTGCCGAGTGTCCTCTAACGGACACTCGGCAAACATTTCCTATTTGCCGAGTGTCCGTTAGCGGCACTCGGCAAACATTTTTATTTTCTTCTGCAACTGACCTTGAATTTTTTTTGCCTCTGAACATACATCATATGATATTCTATTTTAAAATTTGGCATTTTTTCAGATTTGTTTGCTATATTTAATTCATTAAGTGCATTTCTAGGAATTTTTTGATACAAGTCAAATTGATCTGTAAGTGTTTGAAAATATGGAATAAAATGGGTAGAAAAATGATATTTATGTTCTTGAGTCAAGTTTTTGGGCTTTCTCAAGAAATGAAAAGAAATTTCAAGGATCTGAGTCCCGATACACGATCACCAACGTGTGGCTTATTGGTTTTTTAATTTAAAAAAAAGGAAACAAAGTCTGAAAATTATGAGACTTGCCATGGTGTCATGATATGCCACGTGGAGGGTGTGAAAAAAATTTGAGAAGGTTTCGCAGAAGTTATCACGTAACATACTTAGAAACCGGTACACCTTCGAAGGAGAATCATAGTTTTGAAAAGTAATGGATCAGGTTTTTTACACAAAGTAACGGTTATTCGCAGTTTGACTTTGAAACTTTTTGTACGCTCAATATACAACATAACATGTCACAAGTCAAAAATTGGCATTTTTCTGGATGCATTTAGTAATTTTAAGTAATTATGTGCATTTATAGCATTTTAATCGGTATAAATAAAATTTAAGTTGCAGTATCATGAAATAATGTAATAAAATGTGTGGAAAAATCATATTCATGTTCTTTACTGTATTTTAGAAGGTTTATGCAAAAGTTGTCTTTCAAAAACTGGAAAACCGTTAAGGAAAAACAAGAAATAATCAAAAGAGAAAATATTGCCGAGTGCCGGGATCTGACACTCGGCAGAGGGGATGTGTGCCGAGTGCCTAGATAGGACACTTGGCAAAGGATCTATTTGCCGAATGTTGGATCTAGGACACTCGGCAAAGACTTCTTTGCCGTGTGTCTTGCTCTGACACTCGGCAAATAGCCTATTTGCCGAGTGTCAGATCCCGGACACTCGGCAAAGTGCCCTTTTATTAGGGTTCACCGACAGCCCCCAATTCACAAATCTTCCCGCTCCTCCGCGCGCTCAGGCCGCCCCTTCCCGCCCCGCTCCGCTCCTCCGTTCAGGCCGCCCCTTCCCGCCCCGCCCCGCTCCTCCGCCCAGGCCGCCGCCCGCCGCGCCCGCTCCTCCGCGCCGCTGCCTCGCCACTGCCGCTCCTCCGCGCCGCTGCCTCTCCACTGCCGCGCGCTGCCTCGCCACTGCCGCGCCTCCGCGCCGCGGCCGCCCCCTCCCCGCGCTAGCTCCGCCCCGCCGCCCTGCCGCCGGCCCCCGCCCGCCCTGCCGCCGGCCCCCGCCCGCCCTGCCGCCGGCCCCCGCCGCCCTGCCGCCCGGCCCGGGCTCAACAACGGTAAGCACCTCCTTTTCCAAATCTTCTAAGCCTCCCTCCTAGGGTTTCTTTTGTGATTATACAGCATGTCCAGATCTTCTAAGCCTGTTCCTCTTCAGATTATTCATGTATGTTTTAAGACATATACGGCATTCCTATAGAGTATTTGTCTATTGATTTGCCTCATTTCGAAATAGCAGCTGAATAATGAGAGCAACTATTGCAATCTGAAATCCTGAATTGAATGAAGTATTGAACTTGACTAAGCATTACATAGGAGATAAAAAATTCTTAACAGGAAAACAGCATGCTATGTACAAATAAAGATTTAGTCCCAGAGGAAGCACTATGTAATATTCAAGAAATAGTAATAACCAGCACGGACAGGCCATGCTAGAAAATATTAGCCATCTAGGTAGTTTTTGTAATGGCAATCTCGTTTTGGCTAATTTATTTGCTTCATGGACCCCCTGGACCATTACTCATAAATGACTTCTTGGCTAATTCCCTCCTTTTTGTTTACATGTGTTTATTATATATATATAATGTTGCAGGCTTTTTGCCTTACTTGATAAGGAAGACCTTTTTTTCTGCACTTGGTTTAGCCCCTTCCCTCCGGGTTCTATGCGTTCCTTGCATTTGTCGAAGTTAAAGAACAGATATTACATTGGGTCTTAGTGGACTATATCAGCTTAT